>JABWIB010004530.1:0-11464 GCA_016617825.1 Platyplectrum ornatum
GTATACTGAGACCTACTGAGAAAAGTATACAGAGACCTACGGAGAAAAGTATACTGAGAGCTACTGAGAAAAGTATACTGAGACCTACTGAGAAAAGTATACTGAGAGCTACTGAGAAATGTATACTGAGACGTAAATGTAACTCTCAGTTATTGCTGCTGTTATATTCATGTTCCTTCCAGTTAGATCTAGATACAGGAGGTGTTACAATCCCCCTCGCAGCAGATGTGTGAAGGCTGTAAGGCAATGAGTGAATATAGCAGGAAGGAAGCCACATGTGGGTGCCGGGGTCCTGCTCTGTGAGGACCTGCTAGCAGCCCTGGTGATTCGGGAAGCCATGATAGGTCTTGGGGCATGATGAATGACGCAGGAGGCTGTTCTTTATGTTTATGGAGATTGAAAAGTTGGGATGTTGCCCATAGCAACCAATCAAGCTCTCAGTATCATTTTACATACTGGATAGATAATGTGAGCTTGAATTTGATTGGTTGCTATGGGCAACATCCCCACTTTTCAATTGTGGGGATTGATTTATATCCTGGGATACCAGGAGAACTGTTCAACATTTGGGATGCTGGATCCAGTCCAATGTGATGACAACACCTCCAATTACTTTATATAGAAGGGATATTAAATTTACTGGTGCATGCTGGGACTAATAGTGCACCAAGTTTAAAGCATTTCAATCAAATCCTTGATTATATTAATGCAAGCAGTGACATTGGGGGCCTGATAATGCCCATTAATCATACATAATGTGCCGAGCACTATCATCCTCGTCTCATTCCAGTGGATTGGCCCGTTTAAGCCCACCCCCAGAACCAAATGGCTCCTCCCATTTAGGCATAGGCCATGCCACCTTGCTCTGGGGCCCAATCCTGTCCTGTCCCAGTGTATGAGTCCAGCTCCACCCATGTGACTACGGCATTGTAATAGTGTCTTTATTAGTAATTACACTAGGGGTCAGAGAGGAGGAACTCAGTTTGTCCTTCCCAAGTATCAGTCAGGTGTAGACACCCATATATTTGACTTTGCCCAGCCTTGGAACCTTAGCTGTCCTTTTAGGAGCCCATATAATATAACACCTTGTGTTTATTACTTTTTTACAGTTTTACATTTGATCCATGTGATAAAATCCAAACTTTTGCTCAGGACCTTGCAGTTAATTGGGAACAAGATCTGTCCCCCCCCCCATGTGTAAACAGTAATAGGCATGCAGGGGTCTCGCTCAATAACCCAGAGGTTACACAGACTGCCTGACATGTTTGTGTTTGATCGCAGGACGCAAAGGGCAAGTGCGTGGAGTCATTAGTATGTTTGTGTAATAAAAGTGAGATGAAATTTCCATTTAGCCTCCTGACCCAGGGACTTTCATGTCCTTGAAGAGCTAATTACTGCTAATAAGCCCTCTGCCACTTGTTACTGACTGATATCTGCCCATAATTCTTCTGATTATACACAGGAATTCTATGGCTCTACTTGCACAAGCACACAGGACCAGATTCAGATTTAGGGGCTGTTTAACACCACGCAAAGTCGGGAAAAGGGCGATGTGTGCTTTTTCCCGTCTCTTACATTAAGGAATCCTCATGTCTTTATATGAGAGTCTATGGGCCATGAGTAAAAAGGCCAGAGTTTTCTCCCTTACACAAACAGCATAAGGGAGAAAACATTTCCACGAAGAAGATTGAATCAGACACTATTGACTTACTCACAACTTACTAAAGAGTGGGTAACACCATGTAGAATTGCAGGGGAGGTAAAATGAATGTCAGTGTGTGCATGCAGGGAGAATACTGTATTGTTGCATGTTGCACACAGATACTGACCAGTGTTACTGTTACACTGTTATTACACTTGTGCTGGAAACATCATCTCTCACCTGTAATTGCTGATTGCAACTAATGACATTTAACTCCAATGCAATTCAACATGGTTTTACCCTAAATTACATATATTTAGTTGGGTAGGGGGCCAGTGTGTTGTAGCTCCTGGTACTTTTGGAGCATCGGACAGATCCTTACTTCTCTCTCCTTCTCCCCCATTCATTACCACGTGCACCAGTACCAAGTCCCTGAAACTGTTACTGTGACACCTGAAACATGACAGCTGGGCAGAGGACCCTGTGAGAGCCTGGAAAGAACTGTTCTCCAGCACCAATAGGTCATGTTTATACTTCTAATACATACAATGACAAAAATTCAATGTTCCCTCTGTAACCATGACCAGGATATGATAATGCCATGGGTAGGCTGGCATGGGTGCCAGGGTGCCAGATGGCACCCGGACCGGCCGATCAGTATATATATATATATATATATATATATATATATAATTTCTGGGATTTTACTTATGGGCTACTGCTGTGGGCTTGCCCCCCAGGCCAAAATTTGCCAGCCTGCCCCTGGTTAATGCTGATGAAGTTTTTATGGTACTTTATAAATACATAGTGAGATACAAGGAAATAAAATACAGCTGAGGCCTCAGAGTAAAGTTGAGTAATGCTAAGTTCAGAAGAGCTGAATCCTTGTTTATGGAACTGGAAGACTGATAACAATGAAAACCTACAAGAGTAATGGCACACAGATGTTTCACCATCTACAGGAAATCTCTTTGTTTCTTTAACAGAGATTATTTTAGCTTTGTTTTATACAGAGTAATCTGAAACGATAGCCTTGTACTCCCTCTATATAATGCTCGATCTGCAGCATCACAGACATATGCCCGACATATGGAACCAGATGCAGGCCTCCACCTTTAGTAATCACATATGCATGGATGCAATGTTCTGAACTGGGAATGTGTAAGCCAGTAGCGCAGGAAAAATGTTACTCGGCTACATGGGAAGGGTATGTAATGGGTACCTTCAGGGCATGCTAAGTGCCCTATGTGGTACCCAGACTTTCAAGCCATCGCCATCTTACTAAGGACTGCTCAGAAGTATTAAGAAAAGGGGTCTTGTGTACAAGTGAGGAAAGTGGCCTCTCTGCATTGAGTTTCTTTGCCACCACGACATGACCTGTAAATAACTGCCTCTGCAAAGTCTCCATGTGTGTTACATGTGTAGGAGAGCTATTAGTTCACACTCTACTTTTGTTATATTGTTAGATGATTATAGTAGAACATAGATAATATTAATTATTGTGTTCATCAACTTGGTGAATGTTCTTCTGGAAAGGTCTCTAAACCGCTTCTGTGCCAGTCCTGCTATCAGCATAGGATAAGTACTCCATCTTTTCAGTTGTCTATGTGTGTCAGGAACACGTGAAGTGATGTATAAGCCCTGATTTACTCGATTCATATGGTCTAATCACTGGGGTGTGTAGATTGTTATATAAATGCAGAAAAAGGGCCATAAAACGCATGAGTCAGATGAGCTCAGAATTCCTGACTGATATTGTTTGCAAGTCAGTGAAATAGTGTAGTGTGTGGGCAGTTCAAATAATTGGAACATATTAAATCATTAGAACATCAGCAAAATAACCCATGCAAATTCTGCCCCATCTCAGCATCATATCTCGAGTGAAACAGCTTCTTCCCTGTAAATAAAGAATATCCTCTATTTCACTGCTTCTCCTCCTTCTCCAGTTACAGATTTTCCCATCTGTACTAAGTTACTAGTAAGGATGAAGTCATACTCTGAGTCATGGTGACCACTCCTAAGTATGGGAGACCAGAGAACTTCATTCATTACACATTCTCTGCAGTTCCAAGAACATGATTTTTATTTCTAAAGTTTATCCTTAGACAAAATGATAAACACAGTTTCACTATATAATGTATTTTACATCAATGCATTATAATAGTCTCCCCACCCTTGACAAGCAGTGGGATAACTTCTTCGACCACTTTGATTATTCTGAATATTTATACTTTGGTGCCCCTACAGTTAGAGGTAGCTCCATCATATTTTTATAGGAACCTGTAATGCTTCTAGTTCAGATGGGGTGAGCAATTATTTCATGAGATAAAGAAACCAGTGAGGAAAGCACACAAAATATTTAGCATAACAGTAATTGTATTACTGCAGGGTTGCCGACTCTTAGCTTCCCAGGAGAAATAGTGGGAAGGGGGTACAATTTACCCAGCCCAACCACCGGGAGGGGGCACGGGGGGCCCGGATCACGGACCTTTTTACCTTTCTTTTTTTTACTTTTCTTTTTTTTTTTACTTAACTTTTTTTTAATAAAAAAAAAAAATTTTTCTTTTTCCCGGTGGGGGGGATGGGCGGGTTGATGCGAGGGCCACGGCATAGCTCCTGGAACACTGGTCACGTCAGCAACATTGAAGCCCGGACCGCNCTGGAGCGAAGAGGAAAGGTAACCACTGCAAGGCAGAGCATGCAGGCACTCTCTATCTTGTACCTATACAGGTCATGTGGTGCGTTCATAGGGCATGAAAGGGGCGGGCATAAAGGGAGTGGTCTCCTATATGTATGGGGGGAGTGGTCTCCTGTATGTATGGGGGAGTGGTCTCCTATATGTATGGGGGGAGTGGTCTCCTATATGTATGAGGGAGTGGTCTTCTGTATGTATGGGGGAAGTCATCTTGCTGTTATTGTACTTTATCTATTGCGATGATATATTCAAATTTGTAAAAATATGTTCAACATACAAATGAAGGTAACCTGATCCACACAAAATTACAGCCTACCATAGTAGAGAGACTCTGGCGACTGTCCCATATGTCCATAATTCTGGCTACTTGTATGACGTGCTTCAGTCAACTCAACTTGTTCCTCTCTTGCAGTCAACATCATGTTATGAGATTTACAACAAACAGATACAAATGTGCAATATATATATCAAAAAATTATTGTGATGTCACCTGATTGATACATTATTCCCAGTATGGGTGTCAGTGATAGCTCAGCTAATGTAGAGTAACATACAATGTGGAGCACTGGTGTTAATGGTATTTAGAGAGTTAAGGGAAATTCCTGCTATTTATCATTACAGAAGAGACAGTGCAGGTGCAGGCTAAATCTTCATAGGCCGAGATGAGAAATGACTGTGTAACATAGAAATTATAACACGTCTGAGGCAAGCTGTGGCTTTACAGCTACAGTAACCAGTGATGTGCTAGCCTTGGGGTCCGATGCCTCATCCGGGTCGTGCCCCCTGTGTTGTAATAACTTGCTGGGCACATTTTATTGTTTTACATCATTTAGCCCAGTGGTCGAAGTGGAAATTTAAGTGGGGGTATGGACATTTAGAAGTGGGAGTATGGAAATGTAATAGAAGTAATAGAATGTAATAGAAGTCAATGGAGATTTTAAGTTTTTCAATTACATCAGTGAGAGAAGTGTTGGTATAGCCTTGATTTACTCCCACCAACTTGTAGTATTTTGCATGCAGAGGCAGAGAAAAATAACCCCTGCCCAAACTCCACCTCCTGTCCTACCCTAACCACACCTCCTAATGTGAGCAAACCCCGCCCTTTACTACACCATGCAGAAACATCATTTAAAAAAACAGAATTAAAAAACAAAAAAACCCTATTGCCTCCAGTCATGTTCACCTATAGAGACAAACTGGCAGCTGGGCGGGACAGTCACCAATATCGGGCCATTTTGGGGGCATGTGTTATTCCTTATGGCCCTCCATGGGGCCTGTAGTTATATTCAAATGTAGGGAATCAGTCACATGAATTTCAGATCAACCTTGTATCCTGTAGCAGGGCTCGAAGTGGGAGTGTATAATGTGGTATCTATGCCATACCGATTTAATTAAAATACTATGAATCCCCATTCACTTCTATTATTTCTTCTTTAAGTTTCCATACTGCCACTTCTAAATGTCCATACAATCACCACTACTTTTCATTTTCCTCTTCGGCCACTGTACTGTACACATAATTAGACAGTGTGAAAATGTGCAGCAATGAGAGAGGTCTCATATTCTTTCATTTACATGAATGGACTGTATTCAGACCCGGTCCTGCCAGCTGCATCATGTACGGCTCCTCGCACTGACAGCTTCAGCCAGAAGACAGCACTCCTGTCACTGCAGAGTTCTGGGGTCCCTCATGCTAGATCTGTAGAGTAACATCTGACCCAAGCGTGCACGGATTGTACTATCACTTTTGCAAGTGACTTGTGTTAATGGAAGTCTTGATCCAGTCCAAAAACTTTATTCCGCTGCAGTAGAGACAATGCAAATACTCAGTATAGGTCCATTTCCAAGTTTTGAGGGCAGATATATTTCAGTTTCATTCCTATATCTTTCTTCAGCGATTCACACTGGACTCTCTCTCCAAGAGACTACAGATCACGTTGACATCTGAAGACATTGGTCACCACTTCAATGTTACCTATACAGAAACCTATATGAAGTAGGACGCATTGAGGATATAGGAGGACCAGGAGCAACCATGTGGGGAATGTGATGGATGGGTGGTGTGGGGCAGCCGTATCCATCGCACCCCTGTGGTTAAGACCACAGGAGCAACAGTGAATGAATGTCATCGGTAAAGGTGTGATGAAGTCGTATTTGTGCATTATACCTTTTGACCAGGATATATTTCCTTTATTCTAAATTGGGACCTATAGGTTTCACCATTTTTATTACAGCAATCCCAGGGTGACCATTATCCCAGGCTGCCTGACCCTGTACTTACCAGTTACTGCACACATAATGAACTCTAATAAGATATTCACAATGATAGTAACGGTGCGGAGGAGAGGTGACGCGTTCCTCATTTATCTGCATTAAAGAACTTCTTCTGACATCAACTCTTCATTCTAAGCAGGTTCTAAAAAAGGAGTTTTATAATTAGATCCCAGGGGACAGCGGGGCCCGTCTACATCGACACCCAGTTCATCACAAGGTAAGGGAGTCATGCAGCAGCTCTATATGCAACAACTGGCCATATTGGTGGCCATCAGCTCTGTTCTCCGATCTTCTCTGTTAAAGCTTGTAACACTTGTATAAGATGACTGCTGGTGTAATGATATATACAGGTATCCTTCATTCAATGCCTTGTTTGAAATGATTACCTAGATAAAGTCTACATTAGGCCGCAGTAACTTACAATTGCTCTATATATAACCTTTATCTGCTACTGAATACAATGTCTCCATAGTTGGAATTTACTATTTATATCCCATGATTCTAATTAAACACAGATCCTGGAAATCCTTTATGGACTGAATGAAACAAATAAAAGAGAGGATGGGAGTGACAGTGGCAGCGTGACAAGCAGCTGGCGAGCTCATTAGCCACTAGTCATAGAAGCTATGGGTGGTAATTGACAAGCTCATAGGCGACGGGGTCCGAGTTTGAATGGGGAGGGGCTGAGTTGGAAGGGGGTCGGGCCCTATCTTGCATGCGAGAAGCTACTGGAGAATGTCAGCTTAGAACAGATGTCAGCGCGCCATGTATGAGTGCTGAACACTGCTTATCAGCACATTGCTAGAAGCTCTTAGACATGAAGTGAAGAACTCTTATACATAAAGGACTGGATCCAGACTTACATATTATAGAACTTACAAGTGTAAAGTTACGAGTGGGCAAAACCATGTTGAATTGCAGGGGAGTTACATTTCATTAGCTGCAAACAGTATTAGAGTTGAGAGATGATGTTTCCTAGCACAAGTCTGTGTAACGCTGGTCAGTATCTGTGTGCAAAATGCAAAAATAAAGTATTCTCCCTGCATGCAAACACTGACATTCATTTTACCTCCCCTGGTTTTGCTGACTCGTAACTCGTAACGCTCTTAAGTCTGGATCCAGACTGGCAGGGGAGCATCCCTCTCCTCTGCGCTCAACATAACAGTTGCACCTATGGTAGTTACCATACCACTGAAAGAAGCATTACTTCATAATTCTGCCTATAGAGGCTTTACCGAGGTAGTTAATAACCTCATTGTCCTGAGATAACACTGTGGTAACACTGTGGATCAGATCCAGAAAGTGAAGATAAGTGGAAAACAGGTGGAAAGTTGCACCTGGGTGAAACCATGATGAATTGCAGGGGAAGCAAATTTCATCTGTTGTAAACAGCATTAGAGTTTAGCCCAAGTCTAAATGTAAGAGGAAAGGTAATGCTGGTCAGAATCTATGTGCATTGGATGCAAACAGTAAAATCCCCCCCCCCCTCAAAATTCAACTTAGCATTGTCCATCTCCAACTAATTATTTTTACTCTCTTTATCTAATGCAAATTAAAATTGTAAGAGAACTGAAACTTTATAGACATATATTAAAATAGTTTAAGGGGAACTATTTACCCCTCTAGGGAAGCTGACCTGTGCTCAATGCCCTTAATGTAATGAGTTTGATTTTCATTGCTGTGGTCACTATTTTATTTCAAAATAAATAAAAGTGCAGAGTACTACCTCCCTTTGCGTCCCTGTTATTGTTCATGACCTGTGTTTATTATTATATTTACAAATGTGTGCAGATAATATCTATCCCAGATAATAGTATATCATGTAGATTAGTCCTGACTTTCCTGCCCATACACTACAATTATCAAAAAGATTGCACAGTGTTCCCCAACGGCCTATCAGAGTGCAGGTGGAGTGGTACTGGTGGTAAAGACGTCTGCAGACAGAAGAGGGTGTGATACGGGTGAGTAGTGTGTCCCTGCCTTCTCCAAACAATAGTACATACATGTGCCTGTGGATGGGTGGTGTAGGCAGTGTCAGGGTGTATAGTAGTGAGTAGTGTGCATCTGATCATTTCTGTGCTAGAGGTGGTAATTATTATCTCCTGTGTCCTCATTGGCTGGTGCAGAGGTGTTCTCTGTCCTACAGGAAAAAGTACTTTAAAGTACAGTATGTACATAGAAAGGTCATAAAAGCTACTAGTTAATGTTTACTTACTGTGGCAGCTCCATAAAAGATCTCAGGAACGAGAGCAACCTGATAGGGGGATAAATCTTTCTCTGTCACTTGCACTTTCTATCATTACAATTCACCCGTGAACAATACACCTGAGGGGTCAAATGAATGTTATTCAAAGGGAGAATGACGTTCAAAGGACTGCGTGCAGCCTAATCCTTACCCTAAACCAGGGGTAGGCAACCTGCGGCTCTCCGGGTGTTGTCAAACTACAAGGCCCAGCATGCTTTGCCAGGTGTCAACTTTGTCTGTGCAGTTAAAGCATGCTGGGACTTGTAGTTCTACACAGAGAGGGCTGGTATATTGGGGTAAAGCAATCCTCTAATGGAGGGGTAGGCAACCTATGGCTCTCCTGGTGTTGTAAAACTACAAGTCCCATGCAAACATCACCTGGAGAGCCCCAGGTTACTTACCTCTGCCCTAAACCCTAACTACAGCCTAACCCAAACACTACCTCATTACTATTAACTATACTTATTTGAATACTTAGCTGTCAATGGCCTGTTCTAGTGATGTTCCTGGAAATAGATACTGATCAGGGCTCGAAGTGGGGGTGTATACGGGGGTATGACATACCGGCACTTCTCCCACTGATGTAATGGAAAATTTTTTAATCTCCATTGACTTCCATTATTTTCGTTAGTTTCCATACCGTCTCTTCTGAATGTCCATACCACCACTTCTAAATTTCCACTTTGACCACTGATACTGATACATCGATTTCATGGCCCTTTTTGTACCGAGATGTACCCGAGCATACCTCCCAACTATCCTGATTCCAGCGGCACGGTCCGAATTCGGGTGACTGTCCCGCTGGTGTGTACTTTATACCAAATAGGTTCTAATTTTATGTGGAATCGGGCTGAAAAGGGGCGGGGTTTATGTGGAGCAGGGTGGGGCTTGGGGGTGGGGCTTATTTGTACCGTTACCGCATGAAGGTAAGTATAGATTACTCTGTTTGCAAAAGATTAAACCTTTTTTCCCCCAGTTATTTTCAACCTCTGGATCCAGTCCAAAAAGAGCTTATACAGTCAGAGCTCCATGCTGCACATGAGGCGGCTTGTAACATATGCAAATAACAGCATCTTCAATAAAAGTACTGTCACTCTTTTCCTGGTTTACCTTGTGTGCATAAGAGGTCATGGCTGGCATTCTACCCTACACTATCCATTTGTGTGTCATTGTAGTTCACATAATTGTGTGTGTGTCTTATTTATTTGGCGTGACTCAATGACGGAGGTATGTGATGGGTTCCAGAAGGCTGGCTGTTGAGATTTGTATGTTAAGTAATACTATAAATGACTATGACCAATATCCAGACCTGGGTAACGTGGGCGCTCCCTGCCTTTTGCAAGCAGAAAAGGTAATGCATGTTGCGAACTGCACATGCGCAGGCTGCAGACTTCCAGCATGGACCAGGATCCCCAACCTCCATCTTTCTGGTGGTAGGAAAGGGCGTGTTTAACCCCTTAATCACTATCCAGATTTATGTAGCTTTACATTTACTTTAAAAAAAAATGAAAGATAAGAGAGAGATAAGAAGTAATAGAAAGGAACTGAGGCTGAGAAGGAGGGAGGGTGCGTAGTGAATTTTTCCAGGATGCTGCAGGGAGGGATGAGGATGTATTACCAGCAGTCTACTGCAAAGTGAACTGTCCCCATTTTACGTGAGTGTCGTGATGCAGTGGGAATATGGCAGTGAGTGGCGCTCTGGGTGGTGCAAAAGTGGAGGTCAGATACCGCCCAATGTCTGTGTCATTTACATATTGGCCAAGAGTGGAGCACTTAGGGAGTAAGGGCAGTAGACCCGGGAAAAACCAAACATTAAACAGGAGGGGGGGGCAAGTAAGAACTATGAGAACAGAATCGTGAAGGTGAAGTTATGCAGAAAGTTATGCAGTTTGTAAGTTTTGTGTTTTCTCTGTATGCAATATAATTAAAATTTATATGCACCCCGCGCACTGCAACATAGATTTGCTAAGGTCTACGCTTGCACTTAAAATAGAGTGCAACTCTGAATCAGCCTCATAAACTCCGCTTAATCCAGTGGTGGCAGCCATTCAGTAAACTATCACTTAGGTGCTTAACATTAGACCCACAGTGGTGTATTCCCATATCTTTATTTCTAGTTTAAACACTATTATGGAATATTTGGATATACAAAGTAATATCAGCAGCATTTATAGCTCTGATTACTCACATACACAATGTATAGACAGTAACAATGTGTTACTGTCACTTTTATTATCAGAATGATAACTGTATTCTGCTGCTCACCACAATCAATACTGGATCATGTCTTCTGAGCTCTGCGTTGTTCTGAAGGTCAGAGCAGTCTGGGGAAAGGAACACACTGTACACAGACATTAAAATCCACCTTATCTTATCTCTTTAATTGGTAACTTAATGATCAAGCATCTGCAGTGAATTCTCCAGGGCAGGAGTGTCACGGGTCCCTCGGGAAAGACAGACAAATAATCAAAACTTTTTAAACATTTAACACAGGGTTTAGAGGAAGAGAGGCTAGGGTTATACAGCCGGGAGGGGAGAGATCAGAGGAGAGGGTTATGGTTAGGCAGTGGTGAGGGGAGAGATCAGAGGAGAAGGTTATGGTTAGGCA
>JABWIB010004530.1:21844-39541 GCA_016617825.1 Platyplectrum ornatum
ATCCTAATGGTGCAAGCAAATGGGGATTTAGGTTGCCCGGTAACACCCCAAATAGAGCCGAAAACAAGTCTGCAGCCATAGAGGGCAATATACACTCAATGCACTTCCTATCTTCAATCAAAAAGGAGAGGTGCAGGTCCACAGCCTGACACAGCAGCCGGGCTGCCAGTCTTCCAGGTAAGAGATGTTATACCATGCCATCTCCAGACCCTAAATAGTTAATATACTCCATAAGCAAAAATGTGGGGTATATTAGGGGTCTTGGATATTGCACTGTATGAAACACATGTACATGCGGAGTAGGGGTCGGGGAATGGAATACTATAAAATATATATAGTGGCATCTGTAGACCCTTAATATATCCCCCATGTATTACAAGCACTGGATTCACACTTTCCATGCATAGAAACAGACAGATCAGAGGCTAGAGAGGATGCTATTAGCTGTGTTACACAAGAGTAATGTATATTCCCCTGTGACAGAACAGCTGTGTGACAGTGGTAAAGCAATAAACAGCAGCTGATTGAACGCTGACAACACTCGCATTGTCCTGCACAGTTGTCATGTCATGGCCCGTGCAGAGACCTGAGGTGACCCCACAGCTTTTATCACCTCTCACATATGCTGCCCATACACTGCATGATAATCGTACGCATCCCCTGTGTACAGGATTGATGATTGGGGTACGCCTTGTCTGCTTTACCTTACCCCACATCCACATCTCTGGAGCATCTGTCAGATAACTGATAAATTCTACACCTTGACTCCATAATATTCCTTTACATCATAAGGATTCACGAGTATCCGCGACTCCTGAAGAAAATCCTTGTATGAATATTATCAATGAACATACAAGGTTGCTTTTGAATGAAGTCAACAAAGAAACAAAAAGATAGTGAATGTCATGCTAGATGCCTCGAAAGTGTCAGCTATAATATCATTGGTTGCTATTACCGCAGTCTTGTAGTCTAGCCCTAAGTGTGCCTGTGGACTAAACACGTGCAATGGCATCTGTGCGCCAACTGGAACACAAATCATGTGGTTTAAGTGGCAATAGACCGGAGGCTGGTACAGGTGAATGGCTTATTGTGAATGCACAAAAAGGAGGCTGTATGACCATCTAGGCCAGGGGTAGGCAATCTGCGGCTCTCCAGGTGTTGTCAAACTACCTTTGCTTTGCATGCTGGGACTTGTAGTTTGACAACACCTGGAGAGCCACAGGATGCCTGCCCCTGAGCTAGAGGATTGCTTTACCCCAACATATCAAAAGGTTAGGCTACCTGTTGCACCGCCTCGATGTAGAACCACAAGTTCCAGCATGCCTCAACTACATACATAGTGTATGCCTGACAAAGCATACTGGGACTTGTAGTATGACAGCAACTGGAGAGCCGCAGGTTGCCTACCCCTGACCAAGGCTGTTCCCGGCCCTCAGAACTAGTTTTCTAGACAGGGGAAACTAGAGCATAGGCTCGGCTACCCCGGTCATAGGCTCTGTGGTGGATAACCTATTGCAGGTTGCTAGAGAACCAATCACCAGAGATGATAATTTCCTCCATAATAATCCAGCCGTTAATAATCCTTCAGACAGTAAGCACAAAGCCAGCATTTGATGAACAAGCAAGTCTAAGCTGCCAAGGTTCACAGATAGCCCAGTGCCTGCAAAGCATAAATCAATATTAACCTTCGAGTTAATGGGTAACCGGTCACATTCCTGTACATTCTCGGATTTGCGGCTCATGTAATCACGCCCTTTGTACCCTGGAGTTTGACAAAGGTGTGCTGCCGTTTCCACTGAGTCATGCCCTCCTCCTGTAATCTGTACAGCTGGGATCAGCCCCTCTCCTTCCCAGAGGGATGAGAGCGGAGACACCGCAGGGCATGCTGAGGTGTGCGTTATTATATTCAAAGGCTGATTGTTCAGGTTGGAGTCCACACCCATCGTAACTCATCAATGTTACAACCAGGGAGGTGGAGCGCGGCCTTTCTGCACATTTCACAATCGTTTCATTGGGATAAAAACGAAGTAACATAATTATTGTTTATCGCTTTGTCTTTGCTTTTATGGGCTTTATTCCAGTACAGTTGGATTAGTAGAGATACAGCTTCCTACACTGCAGAGTGAAACATATGGGTGACCCCCAATACACCCACCCACCCAATAACACATCGCAGTTACATCACTGTACATAGAGAATATATTATTACGCATAGGGTCAGCTCTAGTAATTAGATTTTCGGTGCGTTGCCTCAGCCCTTTCATACTACACTGCTATTCCATGATGGGTTAAGGAGCTCACAGTACTCAGTCCTGAGACCCTTTTCTTTCCATGATATGGATCACAATGCTTATAGGCAGGGGAAGGGACTTGAGGTTGAAATTGGCATTTGAAACTGCCCCCATTGACTAACAAAAATATTGATTAGAGAACACAGGGAAGGAAGGGGGGGGGGGATATTGGTACAAAGCATGGCATCATGGCATCTCTTTCTGGTTCCCAATGCAATACCCAACACAATAACAGTCTGAGATGTGTGAAACCGGTGCAAAGCTTTACTGGGAGCACTAGTACTTCACTATTTGAGGTTCATTAATTACCAGTTCAGGATTAGGAGCACCAGATCCTAATGGTGCAAGCAAATGGGGATTTAGGTTGCCCGGTAACACCCCAAATAGAGCCGAAAACAAGTCTGCAGCCATAGAGGGCAATATACACTCAATGCACTTCCTTTGTTCAATCAAAAAGGAGAGGTGCAGGTGCAAAGCTTTACTGGGAGCACTAGTACTTCACTATTTGAGGTTCATTAATTACCAGTTCAGGATTAGGAGCACCAGATTTTGTTTTTCCCCTTCATAGGCAATCACAGAGGGGGTTTCTGGTTGCCTAGAAACCCCCCTTAGTGTAGCTGTATTATATGCGGGTTATATTAAGTATTAGGAGCTGGCACACTGTATAAAGTAAATTAGAGGTCTGAGATGATATTCTACAATGTGTGTGGCATATTAAGATTTAGGAGTGACACACAATATACATTATATAGTCCCATTCCTGGACATTTTAGGATAATATATATATATATATATATATATATATATATATATATATATATACACACACACAATACAGTATTATATGTTCCTTCACGGTATAAAAATACACCCAATATGTATTTTATATAATGTGTCTGCTCCAGACCCCAGTGTCATGGGGCTGGGAATGGTGCACTATATCAAGTACAACATATTAAGTATAAATGGTGTAAGGGTATAGCACATATTGTAATATATGCAGGGTGTATTAATGGTTTGGAGATTACACTATACAAAAAAAAGTATTTCAACAACACCATACATGCTTTAGAAACCCCCCTTCCAAAATCCTGCGTTCGCCCCTGCCCTTAGCACTACAATTCCCAGTTATAGCTTTTCAGTTGTCACAGAGCCAGTAATACCATGTTCAGATTACCATCCACGAAATTCCCAGGTTTTTGGTGATAATCTGAACGCTGCCTTTTGAAAAGCCCAGGGTGTTTTACCCTGCTCTTCAACCCGGATAATTCCCAGGTCGCCTGTACTCTAAACATTCCCTACCCAGGTTTTTCAACCACAGTAGTAGACTAAACAGTTAATAGGGTGATGTCAATCATGACGGCTCCTGTGTTGACCTGCGAATTTCAGTAAGATTCCGGAAACAGCTGGGTCACCACTGTAATCTGAAAGGGGGTGGGTAGAAAATCTGTAATCTGAACGTGGTGTAATAGTGACAATGCATTCTACCACTAATCATGGAACTGGAAATGCCATAAATCATGCACCAACTCCCATCGCACTCATTGCACCATTGTTCTGAGGACTGGTTTGACAAACATTACTAAGCAACCAAGATTATTATTTCTGAAAACAAAACACGTTTTCGTTGTTACACTCTTACACTTTTCTTTTACAAGTTTATATTTAGCAGCCTGAGCTTATCCAAGTCTATACCATCAATAAAACAGGGACACCTTCCAGCTGTCTATATGGAGACTGAAAGGAAAACCGCATGTTCCGGACATACGTAAAAGTCCTGCACACTATAATCAATATCATCCCTCTCATTCTATTTCTTATATATATATATATATATATATATATATATAGTGTTTACTATACACTGTATGTCTGTGCATAGATCGTTTTCCTCCCTTTTAAAGGTAATGTTTACTTTAGGCTGGATGCCAGCATTTTATTATAGGAAGTCTCTACATTCCTCCGAGGGGCCAATGGAAGTAAACAGCATTATTCCTATAGAGATGAGACATACTGCAGAGAGGCGGTGAAGGGTGCATGATGTCACAACTACAGAGACCCGGCAAAATGTTCCTATCCCTCTCCTATGTGTCTTTATGCTATATAATAGGATAATATGGCCAAATGGGACAATACAGAAATTGCTCCAATTAAGGAGAATATTATATTTTAGGTAATTTGAGCAACTTTGGCTGAAAGAGACTCCTAGTCAGTAAGGAACTTTTAATTTAAGGGTAGCATGGGTGGCTCAGCGGGTAGCACTAATGCCCAGGATTTGTGGGGCTGACCCAGAGTTTGGGAGTAAGAGTGAAACAGGTGCAAGTAGACATGGGCAAAACCAAACTTTGAACTGCAGGGGAAGCAAGTATATATAATAGAGTTGAGGGATGAAGTTTCCCATCTCAATTCTAATTTTCAAATGAAACATACCTTTAAAGCGGTTGCAGTATGGGAGCTCTTTGTGCAAAAGTATTGTTTCTGTATGCAATAACATCCAAATTCATATGCATTCCTTATATTGCAACATGGTTTTACTCAGGACTGTACTTGCACCTATAAAAAGATGTAAGTGCAATTCCGGATCAGATCCCCTAAGGTTCTTCCCATATCTGTTTCTGTTTATTTTATAGTTTAATTATTAATTTTATACTTGAAGTAAAATACAAAAGATAGTTTCTAACTTTATAACTGTGCCAGGTAACATTACATATAGCTCACCATAGGGTCAGCATACCACTTAATAGAAGGGATTTAGTAGCAGTGTGATTGATGAGAGACTTACAACACACTTTCGATGCTTCACCTCCTCTGTATCTCATCACCTGTAAACTCTCATCCCTGTGAGTCATGTATATTATCCAAGCCGTGCATCTAGCAGGACCAGTTATACAGGAAGAGCGAGGATCTGTTTGCCATTGGAAACGAGACGTAAAGACAACATTAATTTCAGGAATCTCATTGTGTGCAGAAGGGAAATCATTGTAGTCAGTGAAAACACATCACAGTCGTTTGAAACAATATAATACTGAGTGTGTATCACACAGTGACATACAATACAGGGGTACGGTCAATGGGGCACATAGACAGGAAGCAGCAGGAAGTGCGTGACACCTGTCCATTAGACAGGCCCCTTTGGGACATCTTCAATCTCAGTCGTATTATGTACCCATCCCCCCACCTAAATCATGCTAGGAAGGTGTCGGGGAGGGGATCTAAATTAGTGGATTGAAGAAATGACTTAAGTTAGGGGTATAGCAGCGTAAGCGTACAAAATTCTGTGCATTGAAGAATGTGCCAAAATGCATATTTTCTGCACTTGCAATACTGATAACCAGGTTATGTGCTCGGATGAGCCATTTATATAGCTCATAACCAAGGAGCACACTATAGGGACAAGTTGTGTATTACACAATGGATCCAGTTTTCTGTCTGGAGCTCCAAGTACATCAGCTGCCGCGATCGCCCCGCAATGGAAACCAAGTTGATCTTACACCTCCCCTTGACTCCAAGCATCAAATCCCATCTGCTGTTGCTCTTTGTCCTACCATGGGAAGCCTCTGGCAGACCCTTTTTAAGGACTATTGGCAGAATCTATTAACATATGTAATTAGTGCATGAAAGCAGAAATGCTCTGTTAAATATAGGTAAAACATAGTAACAGTGTAATGCCTCTTCCACAGAAAACTTTCCACCAGTCACCTTACCATGTAGACGGCAGATATGAAAAGACACGCAGAACCTCGGTCATATTTAGTTATGAATGATTTTTTGATCCAGAATCAAGAAGCCAAAAGTCGAACCATAGTATTATGAGAAGCAGCACCATCTACGTAATCTGCGCCTTGACACATTTTCAATGTTGAGAGTTTAACACAGGAAACAATGAATGCAAAGACTGTGCTAGCTCATGTGCTGTCCCCTAGCATAGAACAATGTCACATTAAAAGATTAAACCGGCGAGATGACTGGTCTACATGACTTGTAAGGCCACAGTGCACACACACACTATCAATATGCAGTAATGTTGCTGCCCCTATGGAGGTGGTTTATCCTGTTGCTGCCCCTATGGAGGTGGTTTATCCTGTTGCTGCCCCTATGGAGGTGGTTTATCTTGTTGCTGCAGGCTCAGCCCTGACATGTGGCTTCACATCCCTGCATTGCAGAAGTTTGCCCAGTTCATGCCAGTCCACCTGTCTGTATTAGTCAAGGGCATCTCCCAGCAACTGAGGCAGTTTGTGTCTGGTAGTGCTTAGGGGGTTCTAATTTTCTTTCCACTGTATATTAATGTTGTTTGCACATTCAGGAAAACAAAGATCAGGGACCGGATACAGCCTGGATTTGGAGAGCGGCAGTGGAGTGCGCTATTTGCTTTAGGCGGCACATTCTTCGGCCCATGAGTACTATCCAGACCAAGCATCACCTTGCTTTTAAGCAAGAACAGGGAAGGGAAATCCCACACAGAGGAGGATACTCTTTGTGGATTACCCTGGGAAGTAATCCCCCCACATGTATGTGTATCGGCATAATACACATAGTAGATAGCAGTGATTAAGCATAAACAGATAAAAGTAGTATATTACTAGAAAGAACAAAGAAAAACTGTATAGAGTCTGGAGTGAACAAGGGATAGGTACAGGGTGGCATTATACAGAAGCCGGTAGTAGGGAACTGTGAGGAAATGACTTCACTAAAGAGGAAGTGAAAAGTGGAAATGACAGGTAAGAGACTAATATAGTAAAACTTTGTATTTTTAAGACTTCAGATAACATATTGTCAAATCCTATTTTGTACACATCAAAACCTATAGGAAGGCAGCAGCAGGAGATGACAGCTTCCCTGATAACATAAGAATATTCATTGCTTCTTTAAGCACAAAGAACACAAATAACCCCTTAGAAACAGGACATGTAAGGAGCAGAAAGCTGTGCTGTATAACCAGCTTTAGACTATATGATGGGTAATGGACATAGCTCATACAGGCTGTAGGTACATACATGTACAATGAGAAGTCATTCATATCTTCTCTATAAGTAAACATCATTGTTTAAGTCATCAGAAATAAGTAAATGGTTACACTAACGATCCACTTAGGCACATTATAAAGTAGATGACATGTTTGAGATTTTCTGTTGACTGCAATTGTGTCAAGGGGAACATGGAGCTCACGTTACTGTAAATCAATTGCTAATAGTTTCATTTCTGAAGTACAGAAATTTCTCACCTATTGGCAAATCCATAACTGACTACACACAGCACAAGTACTGATGACACAGGACAGGGGTAGAAAAGTGCGGCTCGCTTGGTGTCAAACAACACATCATAGACTTAGTCGATACTGGACAAAGCATGCTGGGATGTGTAAGTTGACAACACCTGGAGAGCCTAGCCCTGCAATAGGACAACAGGCTGGACCCAGACTTCCAAGAACGGTGCGTTCTCTAAGCACTGGGATAGCAAAATGCTCAGTTACGGAGACCATGCACCACCATGCACCACCAATTCAGTACGATAAGGAACCTCAAGAACCAGACATTGGCATTAGTTTGAGGGAGTGTTCCAATGGCAGCCACAAGCATAGAGTATGTGTATGTGATGCATGCCATCCTACCCAGACACACTAACCACGGCCAATCTAAGTAAGAGCAGTTTGGAAACCTTAAAAAGGTAAGGATCAGAGTGTGGATAGCGGCTTACCTGTGATCACACACAGAGTGGTCTGTAATCTGGATCTGCTCCAACGTGGTTCATGTCCTTATAGAAAGCAAATGTGCCCCCCTGCCCCCTCCTCCTTATCATAAACTACTATACAAGAATTTAATCAAGCTCTTAGGGGGATTTTATAAGAATCCATCTGTGAAATAGGGAGTGAAGGAACGGTTACTCGAGTCCTGGATGTGTTCATCAGCTAATACATGGTTTCCTCTTAAACAGCGGTTATGGACATTATCCTCAGGGAACCATAACAGTGCATGTTTTCCAGGTTTCCTTGCTGGTTAATGACTGACAGGTGATATCATTATATCCCTTGTGATTATTAGAAACCTGGAAAATATGAACGTCTTGGGTTCCCTGAGCGTAGAGTTAAGAACCACTGTCCTAGCTCACAAGGATAGGCCACAGTAAGATCTTCTTCCTGTTTTGTTATTTAGCGTATTCTATTCTTTCTTATGTGATTATTTGACTGTACTCTGCTATCCTATTTATCGGCAACAGTGAACATGACATTAAAATAATTTATCTAAGGTGTGGACTTTGGTTTACTGGATATTTCCACTGAAAATCATATGCATAATACTGTGTACAATCGTTTACATTTTGTTATGTTCAAATGACTTTTCTATTTAGAAAATCTGCGTATGCTTTACGCAAAGCAAAAATAAAAAGTGAGCCAGTAACTGGTAGAAGTTCTTTGAGATAGTAACTTACACTCAATGAAAAACTGAAGAGAAGATCATCTTTCAGAATGTACATTGAGCAACTTCCTGAAAGCTGTGGTTCACACAACAATACACATACATACATTTGTAGAATCAAGCTGCCTTATACCGGAGGCATATCTAATTGTAAGGGTACAGTGATCACATAGGTGGGAATTACAGCTGAATCTTAGTGGAATAGTTACATCCATGGCCACAAAATGCTGATGGCTGTCACTGGGGTGTTACAGTTATATGCAATGAGGGTTTAATTCGTGCAGCAAGTCAAAGTCTGCTGCCATTATCACTGCATATTTCACACTACACCACCGATCGGCTGTTGATTGGTATCGCGTGGGCCGCACTTAATATGTCAATAGAAGCTAAATACATAAGTGCAACATGACCAATGCAGACAGACAAACTGGGGGTCAAAAAACAGAATGAAGTCTATATACGTATACAAAAAGTTAAAATTAAAATGTTAACTGTATAAAACCTATAAGTAAACCTGTAGCAACTATATTCAATGACAATCCAGAGATTTGAAGATACTATATATAAATCAGTAAAAGACTTTACCACTTTGAATCCGTACAAAAAAAAAAAAGCATAAGAAACTGTGGCTTTCCAGCCTCTGCAATCACATACAGATTATCTTTAGTCATCTGGAACAGCAGGAAACTAGAAAGGCTGTACTGAAACTGACATTACAAGGGTGTGACAGCTTGGCCCCAACATCAGAAGGCAGGAGAGGTTCACAAATGACAGATTCGACAGTCACTAAACAGAAAAAAAACATCTCACCCCGGTTAATAAAAATTGGGAACTTCAATGATTCACGTTCAGTCTTTATACAATCTGCAATTGTCATTTCATTCAAATCAATGAGAAGCAAAACATCAGATCGGTTCAAGTGTATCGGTTTCAAGTCTGCTGTGTGAGAGGCAGCACCAGAGAGGAACTTTTTCCACCCTGCTCACTGACTGCAGTATTCAGATAGGTTAAATGAGCTAAAGCAGTGTAAATAGAATCACCCCACAGCAAACTAAACCTACTTAGCAAAGTTTTCAAAAATACATTTTGCTTCTTAAATATGACCAGCTAGAAATACACGATCACATTGTCAAACACCATTTAGAGTTGAGCAAGGTCACACGCCAACTTTTTTTTCAGCGTTGCCGCTAACAAAGTCATCCCTTAATGTTCACAATGTAAAGTGACCCGGAAATAAGTACTTTACAATAAGAAGTTAGAGAAATAACGTAAGTATTTGTTTTATTAATAAATGCATATAGATTAAGATGCCGCTTTGGAGTAATGTATCTTTGTAACACAAATCAGGTAGACTGATCACCAAGCGTCCGAGAAACCATCGCATAGAATTACAAAGTTGTGCTGTACATAATCTACTTTCCGAGAAGATGCACTTTTGCATAATTTGAAGTATTGCTACATGTCGACGGATCCCTAGTCTATATACAGAAATCAGTCAGGTCTATATAACCCAGGAGACGGGACGTTTGGCGCCATATATTCGTTTTCTTGTCGATTGGGGGGTATATTTAGCATTTAGCATATTGAAACATGCATTAAGTAGGATATTTTGGATCATTCAAATCTGTGTTTAATTATACCAGACATAATGGTAAATATTTGGCATAAATTAGCAATTAGCGAGTAATTTAAAAGTTAGTAATAGTGTAAGCATTAAATATAAAGGTACTTAAAGAAAAAAACAAAACAGATCGTCCCAAGTAATTTGTTATATGCTAGCTAGCAAAATACTTAACTGACTCCGTCTTGGTATAAAAGACACAATGCAGTGCGATTTTAGAGAATAAACTGTAAAGTTTACTAGTTGAAAGAGACCTGGTAACATACCCTGTATGGATGCAGAAACTACAACAAAAGAGAGAACAGAATCTAAGCTTCAAACCTTAAAACCAAACCCTTACTTTGGGGCTTCCAGAGATGGGAATTCCCATTTCCTTCAGCACAATTTTGAAGTTACACTTCGCTTGTGTCTGACAATTTGTGGCGATCAGAGACCTAACGCAGAGCAGGAAAAAATAAACATATCTATAGATTTATATAACATGTTCCAGTCCATTTTCTTGTAATTTAACATGGTTATCAGTTCGATCCCATGACGCTACTTTTCTTCCAATATATTCTTCGGAGAAGTAACATTGTACAATTTGGAATCTTCTAAAAGTCACTAAGATTTGTAGTTGGAAGTTAGCCACGTGAGTCCTTCGTAAAGGCCGTCCCCGCTTGTAGCGCAGGAGGGCTGCACATACCAATTCCTATCCCTGATCCGGGTGAGGCCCAATTTTTCCTGAATCTCATGGGGTTTCATGGCGTCAGGAAGGTCTTGTTTATTGGCAAATATCAGGATGATGGCGTCCCTCATCTCCCTATCATTGATAATGCGATGAAGTTCCTGTCTAGCCTCGTCAATACGGTCTCGGTCAGCGCAGTCTACCACGAAGATGAGTCCCTGGGTCCCAGTGTAATAGTGCCGCCACAAGGGCCGGATCTTGTCCTGGCCCCCCACATCCCAGACGTTAAATTTGACATTTTTATAAGTTACAGTTTCCACATTGAAGCCCACGGTGGGTATGGTTGTGACAGACTGGCCCAACTTTAATTTGTACAGGATGGTGGTCTTACCAGCAGCATCCAGTCCAAGCATAAGGATTCGCATTTCCTTGTTGCCAAAAATCTTGGAAAGCATCTTGCCCATGGTGGAGCATTAAATACAGCTTAAGAGATAAGGAAACAAGTGTTCTCTAGTCCAATGCTAAAGACAGATCCTGGAGTTATAGTCCTTTAGGTAGGCTGTGCCCGATTCGAGACTATGCCTGTGTACCTATGATGAGGTTGCTACAGGTGTCCCTTGTAAGTTGCCCTTTAAGCAATGAGTAAGCTTCACGAGCTTATGAAGTTATTCTTGCAAAAGTAAATATATATTGTGTGGCAGAGGAGACGTCCATTAGTGAATGCCAATGAATAAGGTGGTGGAAGGGCAGCAGGTAGTTTGTGTGACAGTCCTTCAGGTGACCCTGTTCCCTGTAAGACGTGCAGACTCCTAGAGGCTGACAGAAGTGTCTTGGGTCTGGTGCCCACTCCTGGAGGTTGTCAGATGCCCCAATACGGCTTCTTGGTGTTACCCTGTATAAGGGGGTGCGGGGACGTAGAGGCTGGCAGCAGCGTTGCCAAATCTGAAATAAAAAAAATAAAGCAACCACTGAAGACAATACAAACCCAAACAAATCCTAATTTTATATAATATATATATATATATATATATATATATATATATATATATATATATATATATATATATATAGTTAGATAGATGTGTGTATAGGATATAAACTGGATAGAAGTCCCTGTATGTCCCAGTTGCCTTTGAATACTAGTATACACTACTGACAATGAACACCCCAACCCTCCCAGTCATATTAACCCTTCATTTCCTGTACTTCAAACTCTTTCAGCAGCTCTAATACACTGACTACTCCCCTCCATGGACAGACTATGCTGACCCTATTCCCCTTCTATGAGTGGCCAGTGCTACCCCCCGTACAGTGTGTTATGGGAAGGGGGTTCCCGCTCACCCCTTGTCTATGCAGCGCCTCAGAGCCCCGTGTGAGCAGTCTCTAGCAGCATACAGAGTGTCCCGGGTACTGGCCACATCAGAGGGAGCCCGGGAGAAGCAGGCCGCTGCCTACGGTCCGCTGTTCTCTCACTCCGGCCGGATATCCCCAGCTACTGGCTTCCGGTGCTGGACTGTTGAGGACGCGAGGAGGAGCCTGAATCCCGGC
Organism: Platyplectrum ornatum; assembly: GCA_016617825.1. NCBI lineage: Eukaryota > Metazoa > Chordata > Amphibia > Anura > Limnodynastidae > Platyplectrum > Platyplectrum ornatum. The sequence goes on from JABWIB010004530.1 coordinate 34,385, forward strand.
GCCCGCCACAGCCAAGGAGGGGCCGCTTCCGAGTCTCTGTAATGAGCCGGTCACAGGCAGGCCCCTCCTCCTCCTCCCGGCCAGCGACGCATGCGCAGTCTCCTCCGGCGGCTCGCTAACGCTCCCTCTCTCTGCGCAGGCCCAAAGCTCTTAACGCCCACGCTGCGAAGGAATGTCGGGTCACGTGTCGGCGACGACGACGCCGCCGCGACTGGGGCGTGGCCGAGGGGGCAGGTGCGCGAGCGCGCTTGACGGTTGTGGTGGGAGGAGGCTGTATAGCGCGAAACCGCTGCGCAAAGTTACCACTGACCTACAGACGTGTGAGGCGCAGGTTTGCGACTGTGTCATTAAACATAACATAGCATAGCTGAGTCTCCATAAGCTGAGGTAATGCTCCCTGTTATAGCTCTCTATAATGGGCGTACTCGGTTTGTCCATACCATGTTTCCCCGATAATAAGACACTGTCTTTTTTTTTTTAGGACAAAAAACACCATAGGGTTTATTTTTGGAGTAGGGCTTATTTTATTGACCTGCTTTTAATTCTATTATGGCCCTCCAAGTGCTGCTGACATTATGACGCCAGGGATGGAGCCCATCTCCCTTGTGCTGTCTCTCAGTTCTGTGTGAGATATTTAATTTCAAGGGTACAAAAAATGTAAAAAATAAATAAAACTAGGTGCACATTATATATCGCTGCATCTGTAGAAACATGTCACAGAAAAGTCATCAGAATCTCTTATGCACCCTAAATATTACCAATGGATATATGTAAAATCACACTGAATGATAACCCACACCCGGGCCCCAGGTTACCCTAGAACAGTCTTGTCACCCTATATAATGTAACTTGCACTATATATATATATATATATATATATATATATATATANACACACATACATACACACTTAATGACATTGGGCCTGATCCAGCCTTGCAGGATGATTTAGATAATCTACACAGTTGTGCAGCAGATGTTGCTAGTTTTCGTTCCAGAGGCCGGGTCACCTGATTAGCATGCCTAATACCTGCACCAGAGAAATGAAAAGTTGCAACCCTGGCTTAGACATGATTTGATCAGTAGAGAGCAAACATTATTCCAAGGAAATTGAGTGGGTAAAAATCTCGGGTCGAGATTTTGGTGGAAAAGTGGTCATTTTGACAGAAATGGAAAGGTGTAAGGGCAGTGCAGATCTCTGGATAGTACTTAAGGGCTGAACCATCCCTCTGCATTAGTCTGAGAGTATAGATTCAGAAAAACTACATTTACAGTATTGTAGGAAAACCAAGAACATTTAAGACCATCACCAGCCATCAAGTCCTTTCTGCATTTGTACCAGATTAGTTTGTTATAGCTTGTAACACTTGTTTGGTATTACATCTAGGTGTCTCTTATCAGATATATTGTGTATATTGTGTAATATTCAAAATCAAAAGTAACATGTTGCTCTTTGATGGCTAGCCTAGAAGACTACCCAACACAGATTACAGTCAATATAAATGATTTCAAAGTGTACACATATAGTTTAATCAGAGTTTAGTGTTTATGTAGGAACTGACTTGAATGGGTAACTTTTAGTGTTTCCTTTATAAATTTAGAGAGCAGGCCACCACCTATCTATAATAATCTGCTAGGAATCTATAGTTTAAAAACAATAACAGAATCCTACTGGCTGCTTTAGAAATACACAAGTTTAAAAGATTCAGAGGGTGGAGTTGTATAAATTGAATATTCAGGTTTGAGAACATTGCTGTGTATGCGATGGGAGAGCGCCACCTATCAGCTGCCACATGAAGTGCAACTTATAATAGTGATAATTCCGATCAATATTATAGGCATCACTCCTATAATCCTTTTTTTTTTTAAATCGGAAGTATTTTACACATCACATCAATACCAAACATTAAAATGATACATGACAGTATTAGCAAGCCTCCGCTGACATTATAAAAGGTGACTGGTGATCCTTTTTTTTTTTTTATTTCTCCATTGCCTAATTAAGGAATAATGATAATAAGTTCTTTATGAAATGCCAAATAAAAATATCCTCCAAGCCAGCAGTAAAACATTAAAAAAAACCCATCCCCACAGATCTTTCAGCTGAAATAACATTAGACTTGACTGTCTTAGGAACTGAATTCAAAGTAACAATCAGGAAGCTTTCAATTGGCTTGCGTACACACTACATCATTTCCACACTATTATCTTCTTAGTGTGTACAATCAGTGACACAATTATGCGTCATTGTTTCAACGTACATCACTTCATCCATTTTTATTTTAAAAAAAAATTCCTAATTTTACTGATTAACAATGTGTATGGTCTCAACTATGGCCTATATTTACTAAACAGCAAGAATGATTCTAGCTCTTATTATAACCAAATCGGTGACTGGGTGCAAGTAGGTCAGATTAAGTCACAAATAAACATATAAAAGCTCAAGGGGGTGTGTGAGAGACACTCACCACCTTTAACCCTCTAAAGAAATCTTTTAAGACCAAGATGCACAACCTAATACTAGATCGAATAAGGACTCTCATAAGTGTATTACTATCACCGCTACATTTATATCAAAACAATTAAAAAGAGTTTTTATTATTTTCCAAACCAGCAAATAAACCAGCAGTATTACAATCTTTCACAATTTGGCGAAATATTTAAAACATTCTAAATTAGTGCTTGCTTGCACTAATTTAGAATGTACTGGTACTACCAGTACATTATTTATTATTTAAGATTCTGCCTCTTGCAGTAGTGAACGTATGATTGGAATAACAAAATCTTGCCCGATATGATATACTGACAATTATTTGTAGTAAAAATAATTTTATTTAATTTGCATTAGACTTTAATCAGATTTTAGAGTTAAGTTTGGTTTGTACACAATCAACTTTTAAAATTCAGTTTTTTAATACTCATTTAAATGAAGTAAAGAATTGGATAGGCTTTAAAAGGGACATGTGGATTTGTATGTTCATAGGAGTGCATAAGACATGAGACATAAAACATAGGATTACAACCTAAAAAACTTAGGAGAAACTTAGGAGAGCAGTCAAGGGAAAAGTAAAAATTGTGAATAGAAAGAGGGGGAAAACGAAGAGGAACGAAGATTGGGAGCAAAACGAAACGACGGATGTAATCGAACCCAGGGTTATCTTTAATTTGAGCGGTATAGTTCTTAATAATACACAAATAAGCCTTCTAATAAGGGTCTTAAGTTTGCACCCAATAGACAGTTGGACAAATTTGAGACATATATTGAAGTGCACAAGTTTGTGAGGAAGCTTATTTTTTAAAAAATTCTTTGCACAAAATAATCGCCCAAAACAAAAAATCCCAGTGGCCACAGATCAATTCAAGCACACTAGTACCATATATCGAAACTTTCACAAAAATGGTTGAGGAAGATCTAGAGAACCTGAACGAGACTAACCGATCAAAGAAGGAAAACCTCACAAGAAAAGAAAAAAACTGCTAACCTAAGTGAGAACACAGAAGTAATAATCAAGCCCGCAGACAAAGGTGGCGGTACAGTGCTGATGACCAGGAGTGACTATATACAAGAAGCTAATAGGTTATTAAATGATCAGGAAACCTATGAAAGATTGGAGAAAATCAAGTTTACCGAAAAACAAGTTACAACAAAAACTCTGAAACCTTATTGCAGCAGCAAAGAAGGAAGGAATTGTCAACAAGAAAGAATATTAATTTCTTTTAACTTCCCATCCAAGAATACCAATTTTCTACTTTCTCCCCTAGATACACAAAAGACTGGAAAATACACCCGGAAGACCCATTGTTTCAGGGGTGGACTCACTTACTGCTAACCTATCTGAGTAAATAGAGAACTTACAGCAACATGTAATAGATATACTAGACACTATCGAATGGGAAAAATCTTACCTTCTTATGACGTGATGTAACCTCACTCTACAATGTCATCTACCACACAACGAGCAATAGATAACATCTTGACAGACCAATCAGACCTACACCCACAACAGAAAGACTTAATTTTAGATGGAATCTCGTTTATCCTGAACCATAACTATTTTTGGTATAGCAAACAGTTCTACAAATAAATACAAGGCACATCAATGGGCACCAAATTTGCCCCGGGATATGCCAACTTATTTGTAGTAGACTGGGAAAAGCAGCATATATGGCACAACAAACCATACAAAAATCACCTCATACTGTGGAGAAGGTACATTGATGACATGATTTGCATTTGGCGGGGAACGGAACAAGATATATAATAAGTGTATCAGGCCTCAACCAAACCTATGAAAACCTTCAAGTCTTCCCATAGCAAAAAAGAGTTCCAGATCAAAGAAAAAATTACTTGCAACACAGAAAGTGTCATTTATCTCCTCAGCTGCCCATGTGACATGCATTATGTGGGCATGACAACCCGTCCATTGAGGGACAGGGTAGCGGAACACTTATGAAACATCAAGAAACAAATAGTTACTCACAGTGTTCCACTTCATTTTACAGAAGTACAACAGTAATCCCACTTGCCTCAAATTTATGGGCATTAAAAAAGTCCAGAAGTCCTGGAGAGGTGTTATCTTTCAAGCAGCAATTTTGCAGGAAGAGTCAAATTGGATCTACCGATTTAAAACACTCCGCACGGCCTCAATGTTGACTTTGATCTAGCTGCTTTCATCAAAAACATCCCAGTGACTTTTAATATCGAAATCTGTACTAGTACCTCTCAATTTAACCATACTTCTAATTAAACGTTATCCATTTAAAATGTTATCCATTTAAAAATCAATCACAGAACAGCTTATACTAAACACTGTATCTAGTTTGAAACCTCTATATTAAATTATCATTTTCCATTATTCTCATCCATCTTATCAATTATTCTCATTTTTCTCATCCATCACTAAACTATTATTGCATTTAATCCATGGGCGTAACTATGGAGGGTGCAAAGAGTGCAGCTGCTATGGGGCCCGGGCAGCAATGGGGAGCCCCACATATATATATATATATATATATATATATATATATATATTCACAATTACTACAGGTGCGCTTAGTACAGACCAGTAAAAAATGAGAGTCCAGTGCAATCAAACGTCCTATTAGCCACAAGTATAGGGTCTATGACCCAATGCAATGTCTCAAACACCAGGCTTT
>JABWIB010004531.1:20525-34781 GCA_016617825.1 Platyplectrum ornatum
GTGTGCACCTGTGCAATCCCTTGATGAGGTGTGTGCTGGGTGTGTACTGGGTCTCACTGTGTACTCACTATCCTGGGGGAAGGATTGTACAAACTGTGTGGGAGACCCTGGAACTGCTGGTGCCTGGATCCTGGTTGGTNTTTTNTTATTAGTGGTAGTCAGGAAGACTCATGTTTAGTTAGTGCCCAGACGGGCTAGGATTTTGTTTTTGTTTTTTTATTGTGTGGAATAAAACTGGCTGAGGTCAGTTGAACCAAAAAGCTGCTGTTTGTCTCCAACTTACTGCTGGAAATCCCCTCCAGCATGAACTAATGGCCCTGAAATGTTATAAAATTACATTATGCAGAATAAAACAATGAAAGAAAAAAAGAAAGAATAATAATGTTCCAGTAATATTTTGGTTTGGAAAATGGAATTATGTTACTAATTTCAATGGTTTGGCCCAGGTCTACACTTGCACCTGTGAGCCAAGACGTGTGTGTTCCGCGATGGCCACCAGGATTGGGGAACCTGATTCCACCCTTTCAGGCCCATTAGCCTAGGCATCGACCTGTCTATTGGAGTAAATTTAGGCCCAGGACATTGTTGATCAGAAATATTAGGAGCTCCCTATAAATCAAATTAAATGACCACAAATTGTCTGAAACCATCATGCAGCATCTGTGGATAGTGCACACTGTCTGATAGACAGAAAATGTTTATAATTGTGTGATTTACATAATTATAGTTCTGGAGACCTTCATGGGGAAGCTTCATGTGTTACATAACTCTAAGGGGACAAACGTTGTTTTCTATATAATGCTGCGAGTCGTGGCACCAAAAAGGGTCGGGGCTTGAACGGGAAGGGGTGGAGTTGGGGTTTGTCAGGGCGGAGTTGGGCGGGTCAGGGGGCGGGGCTTATGTGTCCCACGGCCCGGACCGTGAAAGTTGGGAGGTATGGGAAAGGCCTACATATTACCTTTCAGCCTCCTTGTGATACTTGGAGCAGAGAAGTGATGTGTGCTAGCACTAGCTTCTATTCGTAACCATGGAACTTATATTCTGTGTTTACTGTGGGTTTCCCAGGTCTGAGTGGGCTCCAAGAGCTCTGTCTATAAGAAGATAAACATGCTCTTTTTGTGTTCTCGGGAGTGGGAGGTGAGTGGTAATGTAAATTCTCAAGGGTTACTAAAGTGTAATAATAAGAGCTTAGAAGAGGCCCTTTACACATTTATTATCATGTTATGTTCATCAAAATTCACATTAAAACATACCCCATACATCCTGCCACTCACTATTACCATGTAACTATAGGGTACTCCTTCATACTAGCTCTATATAATCAATTACAGAAAACCAGACCACCAAAAACTAATTTATAATTTTTTAAGGTCTCAATGGTGTTATTTAAAAGGGTACCTCAAAAAGGAATAGATTCAGACTTTAGGCACTATTAACTTACTCACAACTTACTCAAGAGTGGGTAAAGCCATGTTGAACTGCAGGGGAATTCAATTTCATTGGTTACAAACAGTATTAGAGTTGAGAGATGATGTTTCCAGCACAAGTGTAATAACAGTGTAACAGTAACGCTGGTCAGTATCTGTGCAACATGCAACGATAAAGTATTCTCCCTGCATGCACACACTGACATTCATTTTACCCCCCCTGCAATTCAACATGGTTTTACCCACTCTTGAGTAAGTTGTGAGTGAGCCAATAGTGCCTGAATCTGGTCCCAAAGAGTATATGTATCCCCCATGCTGAAATATTATATGTTAATTCTTACACTTAAAACATGGTTGACACTCTTCACAAATTTGCGTAAATCCTGGTAGAGGAAATGCCAGCAAGCTCCACCCACTCCCAGTATCGACTGGGACTTCATAATGACTTTTGTGACAAGTCCTACCGCTATGCTGTCTTATTTTATTGCCTTGATTTACGGTGAGGTGCTGGGAGGTGGCGGGTATAATTACCTGGGCCCGGGCTTGCTGGGGGGCCCGCACTGGTGCTGATTTCCTTTTTTTAGTCCTGGCTGGCAGTGGACTGTGCAGGTTCCCTATTGCATAGCAGCTATCAGCCAGGCCATGCCCAAAATTTTCCTTGTTGGCCCTGGATGTTAGTTGCTCTTTAAATAAACATACTCTGGTTGTACAAGACAATGTAATCTATAGCAGAGAGGCCAGTGACTACTATGCAATAAACATCCATGTGAGTTCATGGCTGCCTCAGTTCTCTTACTTTTGGTAAATGAAATAGAGAAGACAGGGAAGGTTTTCCTGTTTAATTTAGCAATGCATATTAAACCCATTAGCTCAGTTTGATTTATGTGTTAACCAGTCAATTGACTAAGCCAATAAATGGAATAGAGAAATGAGTGTAGCGAGGAGTCTTACGCACTTCACCTGTAATCACAGTCCTGCAGACTCTAACAAAGAGCATTCATTAGGTTCCCTGAACACTCGGCCCCAGGTTGGGCGGATGAAAGGTAAAAATGAAACTGCAGCAGAGTATTAACTTTATCAATCACTGGGAAACCAGCGGGAGCTGTCATTGTGGGAGTGAGAAGCGAAAAGAGGCATAAAGCCTGCAGACTTCACCCTGCCTGTGTCTGTCCTCCCAATAAGGGAGAGCTCACTGGGTCACTGTATAAGCTCAGATCTACACCATGTACCGGTATGTCTCATCCAGTGTGCTAATGATAAATACAATTATCGGTAGCTACTCTCCCCTAATGTTCTGAGGGCTCCACTTGGCTCATTGGAGATAGGACCAATCCCTGGATTCTGCCCACCTCCCCTGGGATTAAGAGCCATATGGGCCGGGGCTGAGAATGAGGAAAGGCCCACTGCAGTGGTCAGTGATGAGTGGATGTGACCAAGAGGCCCCGTCTGTCGTACGTCACCAACCCCGCTCATGTCCCATCCAGCTCTGCCCATGACCCACCCAAGTACCGTTCACTTGATGTATGTATTGACTATAGACGAGTGGGGGGTTGCCATATTGGCACTTCTTCCACTGATGTAATATAGACCCCTTTTCGAAAGCTCCCGCAGAATCATCCCCTGGTTCGTATAGACTTACAACAGTCAGGTCAACTACACTTCGAGATTCTCCCACCACTCCTATGTGTAATAAGGACAGTGCAGAAACCTGAATTGTACCCAAGAGCTTACATGTACTCAACTGCTCTGGGGAAAAGTGGGGATGTTGCCCACAGCAATCAATTAATTTTAAGATCTCAGTTTCATTTACATACTGGAGAATGTGAGGTTGAATCAGACTGGTTGCTATGGGCAACATCCCTACTTTTTCAATCCTGCAGTTTACTAAAGAATGGGCATGCTGCCACCTCCTGCGATGTCCCGACCAGCCATCGGATTCAGGACCATGACAGATCTGGATCCTCTGGGTCAGGAATTCTGTACTGGCACATCCTGGTACTGCACATGCACCCCAATAACAAAAGTGTGCGTTTCAGAACCTCGAAACACGTCACCCTTTCCATTCATGTGAACGCAGGCCATTATTTATCTATCTGCTTCCCAGTGCTCATTACAAGCAGGCCTGCAGCATTATCACAGCCAGGCTTGCTGAAATGGCAGCATATTAAGCAGAGTATTAGTCCAGTATTAGTGTAAAATAATAATGGGTATTAGAATAGGAATGGCTGTCATTGTATAAATTAGAGCTAAAGTGATAATTAAACAGGGTGCAATTTGCAGATTCTCAGTGCCGCTCTCCTCAAGCCTAACAGCAGTCACAGAACTTGTCTTAGTGCAAATGCTTTTTGGTAACACATAAGGCAATAACCAAAAAGCTGAATTATAAATAACCCAGGCTCGCCGAGTGTACAGGCTTCTGCTGCAACATGAAAGATATGCGAAATGTAATTAAATGTAATTTAAAAGATATATATTCAACTCCTACAGATTATGTAGGCTGGTACAGCAGCTGCGTCTCCCTAATACTGATACTTTTCTACAGAAAATGACTTATCTAAACTAATATACAGATTGGGTCACCCCAATGTAGTAGAACAGTCCTTCATATGCCCAGGCCCCGGGTTTAATGTATTTCCGAGAAGGCGTCATGTATCTGCCCAGAAAAGACTCTGATATGTAAAAAGCACTGACATAGAAGTGAAATAAATGCTACACCATGCTCTGTCACGTTCTCACCCACCCTCTCTCTCCCACTCATTACCCCTCTCCCCCTCCTCATCCTCGCTCCCCACTTCTCTCCCCCCCCCCTCTCTCTCTTACTTAAGCTGGCCATACACTATAAGATAAATTATTCCAATTGAAAGATTTTTTCAAGAGTGGGTAAAACCATGATGAATTGCAGGGGAGGTAAAATGAATGTCAGTGTGTGCATGCAGGGAGAATACTTTATTGTTGCATGTTGCACACAGATACTGACCAGTGTTACTGTTACACTGTTGTTAGACTTGTGCTGAAAACATCATCTCTCACCTGTAATACTGTTTGCAACTAAAAGAATTTAACTCCCCTGCAGTTCAACATGGTTTTGCCCACTCTCGAGTAAGTTGTGAGTAATCTGGTCCAATATATCAGTGGCTGAGAAAACAGAATAAATCAAGTAGAGGTCTAGACTGCAACTGCAATGGTTCATTAATACTAATGTTTACTGTGGTCTTTAGGCTTTTTAAGTATAAATAAGATTAATAATTGGAGCTACATATTTTATAAGTGTGGGCTCATCAACAGTTCTTTGAGGCACGGTGTGTTCTTATGCATTTGATACCACATGTAAATGTTATTAGTTAATGAAATGTTTTCCAGATGCCGCGGCTCCCCCCAGGCAGCGCACATAATAGAGAAGCACCGGATGAACGTGTTCTGAAACATCCTTTGAAGGAAATGTGACATTTAACATTATAGGTAAACGAACTATTAAACGCAGAAATAAATGGATTTCCTTTAATCTATAATAAATCAGGGTCATTGCCTGTGTCAGTAAAGGGAGAACACGAAAAAGAATAATTCATGAGTTGGGAAGAGACTTGGGTGGAGGTCAGTGTACAAACATTGTGAACGGTAATGTGGTCATCAGACCTCTAGAAGATCATTAGTGTAATCTGAAATGTGCGTTCATCAGCTTTAGATAAATATCCATCTTATTCCTTTAGACTGATTATATGCTGACATGTCACCAACCCGTACACCGCATCTGAGTCTTATTCATCAGAGAGCCTGTATCCAGTATAATCTGGTCACATAGGACCAAGCATTTGTGGAAGAAGCCGTGCAGTAATGCGTGATGACCCATCTTGTGTATACATGGTGGGTGAGGAGGCATTTAAAACATGCGGAGAATGATCCTTCTTTCTGTACACATCAGGTCAGAGAAGGAAAATTTAATATAGGGATCTCGCTTCATAATTGCCATGCCCGCGATCACACACATGTACCGTATATACTCGAGTATAAGCCGTATTTCACCTCAAAAAAACTGTGATAACTTAATGGCATCATAAGGACAATGACTCGAGTATAAGCCGAGGGGAGAACTTTCAGCAATGTGCTGAAAAACTAGGCTTATACTCGAGTATATACAGTAATTCTGGACGAATAGTTTATGAAGTCTGGATCCAGTTCCTAATCTGCAGTATTGCTATTGAAAGAGGTTGATGACAGTAATCCCCATATGTAGTGAGCATTTCCCACTGTGGAAGCTGCAGACACAATTTATTTACCATTAAGAAGCTCTTTTCACTACACTACTACCAATGCAAGTAATGAGTAATGGGCAATAACTGCGACCAGAGTGATATGAATGGGTGATTCATACTGCCAGTATGGATAGAGCTGACGTCATCCATTCATTACTCATACAGGCAGTAATGTAGTGAACAGAACGTATTAATGGTAAGTACAATTACTGCACTGTGAAATCATACACCTTTACACTGCATAGCACACAGGATGCTCTATGCAGCATAAAGGTGTAGGTGTATGTCCCCTACTTTTAATTAATTAATTCAATGGATCCAATCCAATGATGTGCAGAAAGACAGCTGAAACAGTCTGTGATTTCCTTCCCCCTTCCTTGTGACAGCTATTATGTATTTCCAGTATTATGTAGAATAATATTAGAGAACTTTGCAACAACCTCTCTGAGCGTTCAATGTCTCTCCGGCTGATAGGAAACTTTGACATCATCAATATTGGTTAAATGTGATTCTGATTTCAAAGGAATTGACACTGAATGAGACATGAAGTGATATCATTACTTGATTGATCCTATGAGTCCCACCTCAAGCCATGCCCTGGTACATGAATGGCCTGCAGTAGGCAGCACTATATGGTATGTAACTGAAATTTAACAAACTGAGATGGGCTTAAACCCATCGCTTGTATTAACCTGTGATGGGGGTGTCCAGTAGAGTCTGGTGGATCACTACAAGCTACATGTGTCAGGGTTTTCAAGATCGATACCTGGGATCAATTTATTCTTATGCATTTCTAATAAATGGTCCCCACTGTCTGATGCATTTCCTATGCTAATCAAAATCACGCAAATAACATTTCAGAATTATGTTTCTTTCAATAGTCTTTATACAGATTTGTTACCTCGGGTTGGATTGAGCCAGAGGATTCATTTCTGTTTGGTAGTGGGATCCCTGATAGACCGGCTGCAAGAGACAAAAAAAGATGACATTACCCCAAGTACTTACACATGTCACCAGAAGACCAATTTAATATGAAAACATGAGAGGACGTGCAATTCATACAGCACAGAGATGTACAATTATATTTATAAAGCGTATTCCTGAGAGGCAGCGGGTAAGGGCTCTCAGTCACTCCATGGCTTCTGTATATGCCAGGACACTGGCGACAAACCATTCCCAAATCTCTCATCAGGCTAAAGGTGACTTCTGATATGCATCAATATGTATTTCAGAATGTAATGTTAAATATAATATAATGAGGCACAGGTACTCATTTCTCCGCTAAATAACCAGTGCCTGGCCATACCGATGAGCAGCTAGGGTCAGAGAGTAACGTACCCTTCAAGGTTGGGTATCGCACATCCTCCTCTTTGTGGCCACCGCTGGAGGCCGCTGATTACACTACTTTACTGACCAGTCATAAGCGAGGGCGAATGTGTTCTGCAGGTCCGGTTGGATTATTTTGGCTGACATGGTGTCAGCGATGGCTTGTAAGATGGCAGCAAAAAGTTTTTCTGCTCTCAAAGTCTTCCACCACATGAATTTAGCTAGACAGGACTGAAGGTGATGGCGAGGAGTGCCTCTGTGTTCTATTATTACTCCATTGACGTTACACTGCCATATGGTTTTTACCCACATAAAATACGCGGGGGACAGAACTCATATATCACATGCCGTCGGCTGAGGTGGAAATACATTAACATATAGGATAAGTAAATGACGTAGTGGAGACATACATAGAAACATAGAAACATAGAAAGTGACGGCAGATAAGAGCCACATGGCCCATCCAGTCTGCCCAGTTGTGTATTTTAAAACTATACCAACCCACAAAAATGAGGAAAATTAGGAAGTTCAATAACAAAATAAAAAAAGACGTAGAAGAACAACAAACAGAGAAATCCCAGTAGACTATACAGTATGCTAAGAAGTCAGAATGTCACGACTGAGGATCCATTTCAGGATATTCAGTGGTACTTATGGTACTTTTAGATTTCTGGACTATTTGAACCCTGTGGGGTTGGGGCTTAGCGACCTGACTGCGTTAAAGAAGCTGTCATAGACACTGCGCCCCTGTAGATATGCGCCTGAATGCAAGGTATCCATAGGGTGAATCCAGGCATACACTGCTGCTACATATATACCTCCAAGTCCTGAACGCGGATTCCTCATGTATCCTAAGGCAAGGACAGGCCACACACACACAAGGGAGTTATCAAAACTGGACTCTACCTTAAGTCTGGATAGTACGTAATGGCTGAAACCCCTTACTATACAATATAAATAGTTGCACTAGTCAGACCCCTGGGACTGCTACTTGGACTATAACCGTCTCTTCACTGCTACCTGTAGAGCAGGCCTACGAGTCCCAGCATGCTTTGCGGGTATCAACTATGTCTATGCAGTTAAAGCATGCTGGGACTCGTAGTTTCACAACACCCGGAGAGCCACAAGTTGGTCAGGTTTGCAAGTCTATATAATATATATATATATATATATATATATAATATATCTGCCACTAGAAAGCATTACCTTCCAAGAGTACTGCTCCCCATTAAAGTGCCAGCGCATGAGTGTATTTTCAGATGGTGATATGCAAGGCTATGACAAACTGATTCTTCCTAACAAATATAAGAGCCAACCTTAAATTACTTTTTTCTTCTCACTTTGGCTGAAATTGGAAATGGGGACAGTGAAATATGTAGAGAAAGGCTTCCACGAATTTACAGTAAAACATGGTAATTTTTTTCCGCAGCAACGGAGGATAATAAAGATTCCAGACAAAAGACAAAAAGAAACATTAAAATCCCATCCTATTACAGAAACGTAACATTTGTCAGATAAGAGGAGTGGATTTCTGGTCTATTACATTGATTCACTGACTGAGTTGGATACTTGTTTGGTGATTTATACTGACATTATCAGGACAGATTTATTTCTGCCTTATATCTATGAAGTTCACCGAATTGATCAGGAGGAAAGGGGGAATCTTTACTATTACTTTAACTCTATTTGTCATAGCGTTGTGCATAATAATGGAGGCTACCGCGCTGCTCATCCACCAGTGTCCAAACTGAAATAAGATGCCAGCCTGTAGCTCGACAAGAGCACTGAATATGATCTGTAATGAGGTCGTTTTAGAGTTGAACCGTAACCTTTTTGTAAAGGACTAAACAGGTGCAAATATAGACCTGAGGGGGGGGGGCATATTTTAGATTCTTTTGCATGTAGGAATAATATAATTTTTTTCCTATAGAGCTCACATATGGCATAGATCTATGCAGGGCCTCCATTGAATGAGACAGGCGGGACTGCTGTGGGGGCCCGGCATCGGTGGAAGCTGCACCAAGTGCAGGAACCGGCAAACTTATAACCCTCTGCTAACTCAGTACAAATATTCAATTGGTGAATCCAGGAGGGGATGGGGCTGGAGGGGTCCAACACTCCCGGACCCCACTATTTCTGATGGCGGCCCTGATCTATGTTTAACCTGTAAATTAAAGTTGAGATAGGAACTGTCATTTCTCAACTCTAATTCAGTTTCGACACATTGTTCCACTAAAAAAAATCACAATCGTTAGCATGAATGGGCGGGACTGGAAGACAGCCACCCATACATAGTAAAAGTATGGTTTACCATACTGGGGGCAGGATGTGATTTCCATTAATCACACCCTCTGTCTTTCTTCCTGGAGGAGGTGTCATTCATATGGAGCCCAGGCCCGTTCCACCCTGGTGATGATCTGGGAGACAGAAGGGACTTCAAAGAGTCCTCTCACCTATCTATTGCACAACTCCATACGCTTCAACGTATATTAATGAAACACGGGAGGGGAGGGGGGACATGTACACAAAAGGGACGGGAATCCCCAGCACAGTCAGTGCAGTCTATTATAGCTGGTACAGACTCTTACAAAACGGCACAGATGGAGGGTATGCAACTTACCTGTATTTATCATTCACACTCACATTGTGTAGAGGTGTAAAGGTGCACCACAAAGGACTGGGGACAAATGAACCTTACATAGCACGCGACCAATGTGGAGGAAATAGGTATGTAAATTGCAGCTAGCAGGTTATTGATTATAGATATACGGTAGATAGTGATCATAATATATATATATATATATATATATATATATATATTATATGATCCCTATCTATATCTATAATCAATAACCTGCTAGCTGCAATTTACATACCTATTTCCATATCATTAATAATACCTATTTTCACTCATTATATATATATATATATATATATATATATATATATATATATATGTGTGTGTGTGTGTATAATGAGTGCATGTTTCATCAGGAAAGGTGGCGGAGCGGTGACAGGGAGGGGGATGCGTGACTTTATCTAGGGTGCCCAGACACCTAGCGCCACCCCCTTATATATCAGGCCTTGACACCCCCCCCTTCCCTTTGCAAGGTTAAAATATGGCAGACCTCCCACCCTGCTCTCAGTATATATTACAAAAACCTCTGGATATCAATCATTAATGAGAGACCGGTACAACTGGTCCTAAACTTTCACTGCAAATGAAATACAGAAAGTCCCTTATCGCACAATGTGTATGGAATATGCTGATCTACTACAACAGAGACTAGAGGGTTAAAGCTGCCGCGTGTATGAGCGATGCTGTGGACTCACATAAGTTAAATGCAGAATGAGTCCAGTGCGGGGAAAAAAACCCATTGCAGACTGCGGACTCAGCGTCTTTCAGGGGAAAACAGTAAACAAATCAAAAAAATGTATTCATTAAAAAAGTGCTTTATGGAAGGAGTCAGCCATAGTGCGAGTATGCTTCATGTCGGGATGGAAATAACATAACAATGTGGTTAGTGTAGAGATTCAGCGAGAGTTAAGTCATTGCACAGGGTAACGGTCACTGTCGAAAACTTGGCGGTAACCATGGTAACCCTTTGATGTTAAGATGATAATAATGGATTACCTGGAAAGACTCCGATTTGATAAAAAACCAAATGCATTTAATTGTTTATTTCATTTGACTGTTGTTTATTTCATTTCCAGTGGTGCTGGATGAAATGGAACGACGCTGCCTTCAATGCGAATCCCTTCTTTCTTATTCTCTTCCAATACTAGAGACTGCAAGCTAACATATATATCCTCCTATACCCCCCTCCTTCGGGTAGTACTGGCACCTTGCTAAGACCCTGTACCACCTAAAACACTGGAACCACCCTGTACCTCCTTAACCCCGCCCCTTTGTCGGACCGCAAGGGAAAACAGGGGCTCAGTGGATAGCACTTATGACAGCACTAAGGTTGTGAATTCAATTCCTCAACAAGACTTTGCAGATTTTGTATGTTCTCGTTGTGTCTGCGTGGGTTTCCTCCGGGTGCTCACGTTTCCCCCCACATTCCAAAAACATGCTGGTAGGTTCCTTGGCAGCTGACTGAATTGTCCTTAGTGCATGTGGTTAATTGCCCCTATGTATCTCTCCTGTAAAATGTAAGCATGTGAGCAGGGTCCCTTCCCACCCACTCCACGCTATGTAAATAAATAATCAATTTAAAAAATCATTTAATAATATAAGGGAAAAACAAAAAGGGTCCATTGCATCTAGTTTTGTCTGCTGGAATGTGGATGGGACAATCTGAAATTGGGACAGTTGGGTATGAATCTAGGATTACTGGCCATAGCAGTAATAGCATTGAGGTCCCATAGCAGATCCACACTGCATACACATGTCTAGCATTAGGACCATATAGTACAAAGTTGTACACAGTTGTACATTAAAATAGAAGCCTGGTTCATACACCTCCGAATAGACCAGATTCAGACTTTAGGCACTATTGAGTTACTCACAACTTACTCATGAGTACAACCATGTTGCTTTGCAGGGGAGGTAAAATGAAAGTTAGTGTGTGCATGCAGGGAGAATACTTTATTGTTGCATGTTGCACACAGATACTGACCAGCGTTACTGTTACACTGTTATTACCCCAACTGTAATATTGGGAGCTCTGGGATCCGTTGGGTGTCACATTTCATAAGAACCACTCTGCCTCCTATTCAAAGTTGCCATAAGTGTCATCTGTCTGGGTCTGGAAAGAGCAGTCATGGGAGCATGTGCGGAACGTTGTTACGATCTCTCCCTCTGGATTAGGTTCTAAATCTAGAACTCAGGATTTTGTTCCACTAACGACCAAATCCCATGAAACAAGCTGAACCCACTGACTTCCACGTGAGCGCCTCACCCGTGCCATACAATTACTGCACGTATCCGGCCTGATTGTTCATTATTGGGTCTGTCAGCTGCTATGTTTCCTGCATTGATGAGAAACATTAAGCACAGATGTAAGAACATTATTAAAGCAGCTGGTGTGTCGGAAACACCTATGATAGAATGTGGTGTCACAGGATCTCTGCGGGATCCTAGAAATGTTCTGTTTACATGTAGTTTTACACAAACAGCACAAATCAACATATTAGACGCAGTTGGAAATAAATGTATAAATACACAAAAGTCTCATATATATATATATATATATATATATATATATATATATATACACACACACACACACACACACACCGTATATACTCGAGTATAAGCCGACCCGAATATAAGCGGAGACACCTAATTTCACCTAAAAAGACTGGGATAACTTATTGTCTCGAGTATAAGCCTCTCCCCAGTATGTCTGTCTATCAGCACTGCGAAAGGCTTGTGTCACTCATGTCACTGATGGATCATTGCCCCCATAGGATTGCATTGTCTCTGGTCTCTATATACAGCTTCTATAGATCTTCCCCTATATGTTTCTATTGTCCCCCTGTTTCCTGCATGTGCAGGGTTAATATAAGGAATATAATGGAATGTAAAGCTCCTGTACCATGCTGTAACCCATACAGCACACTATCATGCCTGTGCCAGCTCTGTGGACTCAGTGTGGTGTATGAGTGTCATTCTGTCTGCCAGTGTCAGTGTCCGCACATCCCGACATCATGACACCAAAAACAAAAAATTCATTTTTTAACGCACAGACCCTGCATTTGGATCCTGTGTATACCAGTTTTTGCATCCAAGGTCTAAATTTACTAAACTGTGGGATTGGAAAAGTGAGGATGTTGCCCATAGCAACCAATCAGATTCAAGCTCTCATTGTCCAATATGTAAAATGATACTTGAATCTGATTGGTTGCTATGGGCAACAGCCCTACTTTTCCAATCCTGCAGTTTAGTAAATATATAGGCACAGGTCTGTATCAGCCAAGTACTTACTGTTGTGATAGCTCTTGGCTATATGTGTGGGAAATTTCTATATAAGCACTGAGGTTCAATAAATCAATGGCAATACTGTATTTTGTTTTAGATGGGAAGACAGAAGAACGCCGGTGTGCGGTATTGCACTGTATTACTTTGTAGTACATATTTGACATATAAAAGAGTCTTTCAATACTAATGGGGAAACAATCCAAAGAATACAACAGTAAAATGCAAAAGGTCAGAGCTCAGAGCAGAGCCGACACATACTAGTATTCCTGACATTTGGCTGCGATTGAAAGTTATTGTGTGTTTATCTCGGCGGTGTCTGTGTTGTGCATATTTTGGGGTTGCAGTAGGGACATTTTATATTTGTGTTTGTTAATATACACCAATCTTGTATAATTAGTATGAGTATATTTAGCATAGATATGTGGAATTAATTGAAATATTAGCTCTGATTCACAAGCCTATAAACCGGTGCCTGCTATACCACACATGGCCTAATGGTGGAGCTGTTGGTGCACAATACGAGAAGGACATGGCTTCGGCCCACATTCAAACATACAGAAATGTCTTATTCAGTTTTATTTTTTTTTTGTCTTTCATTCTGTGATGGTAACTCTGCAAAACAAAGACTCTTCCATAGAACATAATAATGTTGTTTTTAAGCCATGCTTTACACATAGATATAGGATTGTAATAAGTAAAAAGCCTGGTGATATGTCAAAGTACCTCCGAGCTGGAGATCTTATCTTTCTATGGCACATTTGTACATTTCAGGAATATAATTCTTAGATTTATTCTTCTGTCCGTGCATTATTCTCTTAAAAGCCCTGCAATGATATTATCCTAGGGAGATCCTGCAGGCACGGAAGGAGTTAACTCTGGAAACAAAAATGGAGACCTGACGTTGGAGAGATTGTGATGGGTGGCCTGATAGACTAGGATATAAGTCTAGGATATAAGTGGAAGTAATATGTGTTATAAAGAGAGTGGACTGGCTCCAGATCATGTGAGGGTGTAGGCCCGTATTGGCTCATATAGGCCCCCCCTTGAAGTGGCTGGACCACGGATGTGTAAACAAAGTGGAAGGTGAATGGTACTGTGAGGTCGTGCTCAGGGCGGTGCAAGGCCTCTAGGCCCCCTAGCCAAACACACACACCTCTGGGCACCAGTCAATCAAAGACAGCCCTGCTCATCCAATCAGAAAGTCAGGGAGCCTGAATCTCTTATTGGATGGTCAGGGAGACTGACTCTCTCTTTGGATGGGCTGGGAGACTGACTCTCTCTTTGGACGGGCCGGGAGAGTGACTCTCTCTTTGGATGGTCAGGGAGA
>JABWIB010004532.1:18957-39058 GCA_016617825.1 Platyplectrum ornatum
GTGTTGGCTGGTTCCTGGTACCATTATTGTCCATATGAAATATCCCTCCTGACCACTCACCACAGAGATTTATAGCCCAGTCACATGAGAACTGGATGATAGTCCTGATTAAAACTTTAGTATATGACCGGCCATATCTGAATTGGCTTCAGTCATGTAGATAAATGTATTTTTATTGTTAGAAATTGATCTGCAGTAATATAAATAAATANAGGCAAAAGAACTCCTCTATTGCTCAACACCCCCCAATGTGTGACCCTTTATGTATATACCTTAAATTATTACATTCATGTAATAATAATGAAACACACTGTGTTTTGGAGCTGTAACCTTGCAGTTTGAGTACTTGGTGACCACTGCCATATTCACAGGATCATTCTTTATTATCTATTATTTTTCTACCACTAAAATTGNGACATTTTACACATTTCATATAACGTATCTTGCACTAAATGCATGTATATTTGTTACATGTATCTACAGCCTGGGTTAAATGCACACCTTTGGATTTTTATGGGTTGTTCCTGTTGTATTGAATTTATTTGGGAAGAAGAATCTGTTATGGAAAAGAATTTAGCATTCGATAATTTAGAAGCAATAATAAGAACTTGTTATGTTTGAAAATAAGAGGAGAACTGGTATAAAGTTACACCTTGGCAAAACCATGTTGAATTGCAGGGGAGTCAAATTTCATCTGCCATAAGTAGTATTTGAATTATTTATGAACAGGTTTTTATATAGCACCATCACATTACATATCGCTTTACGATAGAGATGGAGTGGNTGGGGAAGGAGGCACTGCCCACAAGCTTACGCTCTATAGGAAATTGGGATACTGTGGTACTGGTCCAAAAAATAACAGTGTAACAATAATGCCAGTCAGTATNTATGTCCAATAAGAAAAAGCTAAATATTCTCCCTACATGCAAAGAATTTGTTTAGTTTGTCTCCCCCCAANNTAAAACATGGTTTTACCCAGGTGTAACTTTCAACCTTATTTACTTGTGTATTGGTCATTGCTTCATTATCCAAATCTAATGAGACCCATGGAAAATTAGAGACCCTAAGTGTAATATATTTTAATATATGATACAGCAATAAACAAAGGTAAGCCGTGGTATTTTGAGGTTGGTGGTACTTTGTAAAATGGACATCTAGGTAGTAGAGCGCTTAGATCTGTAGGCGAGCCCTGTGGTCAGAGATTAGTTTGTACTTCATGGCACTGCTATCTGCTGTGCCTTTGATATGCCATTTAAAAAGAGAAGATTGTCAGATAATCCTTTTTTTAGATGAGATTACAAGTATTTATCTGCATTGCAGGATGCGTGATTGCATAATGAACACCAAATTGTGTTCACACCCTTTGAATCAGTTCCCCCCTCCCAGGGTGACGATGTGTATTGTACCTGCAGGGGGGAGAAGCCTTTTCTTCGTTAGTCTTTGATAGGGCGTGCAATGTTTTATCAGCTGAATATATCTGATCAGTGCATGTTTGTAAAGATGTTTCCTAAACTTTTTTTTTCCCCGATAAAAGAATCAGAAGCCTGTTCTTTGGAAGAAGCTTTTGGCAGGTGTAAAGCCTAGATGTGCTATGTAGGGGTTTTAAAAGATCACTCCACTTTCGGCTTATTATATAGCATTGTAATTAAATTTTTTTATATATTACTGTATGTACCTGTATGATTCGTATTCTATTTTATCATTACTCGGTATGGTAATGATATAATTACCATGGTATGGTAATGCTGCTTTTCCATTGGTCCAGTGCTTGGCGTGGCAGCACAGTGATTGTCAGTATCTTAACCAAATGATCCAATGTCATTGGCATTTAGGGAAAGATATAAATACAATTACCCCTTCCCCTTCAGTCCACACTAAACTACTTAACCCAATTATCAGTTCATTATCTCCTGTTTATTAGTCACTTACTTGTCCTATGACTTCTCCCATCTGTCCCCTGCAGCCATGACTCCAATCCACCTCCTCCACCAATCCAGAAGCTATTATCTCCACAAACAAGACTGCGTTTACATGTGAATAGGAGGGCCTGTCTATCCCCTACTGGGACGCACCTTGTTCAGCCAGTGAGACATGGCACAGCAATACACACTGAGAAGTGAGCCCACTAGGCCAAGGCTCGACATAGGTTTAAAGATTTTATAATTTAGCAGCCATATTAGTCACTGATGTACAATTGTTCATGTAGAAAAAAAAGTTTATATATATATATATATATATATATATATATATATATATATAGTAGAAAATATCTAAATTTAGTTTGAAAAGGTGTAACAAAGAATATATAGGTTACTCCTTTTCGAACACACACGCACACTTCCCTCTATCTTCTCTTCCACGGTGCATGTGGACGGATAGGAAGTTGATGCAGGAGAAGTGACTATAGAGGTTAGGAGGTGAGATGTTACCCAGCAGAGTGATGCTGACACCTTCTCTCCTCGCTTCAGCAACCAGGGAAATAAGACAAAGATCTGTGGGCAGTCCCCCAACTTCTATCCCATCTCCAGCACCACATTTCTGGTCGTCTGGTGACCTGGCAAGTTTTGCGCTAGGCTTGGTCTGTCCTTTTACAAGAGTAAAACTAGTACCATAAAGCCAGGGGACTCTTTTCATCATCATCATCATCAAAAATAGAGATTAACATAGATTCTATTACAAATATGCATCACTATAGGAATGTTATTATTGAGTTCNTTGCAGATTATTAACAGAGAGCTCTTGCAGTGTTGCATACTGGTGAACTGGTTGAACTTCCATAGTCCNCGCTCAATATAATTCATTTAGAAAAGTCGTATCATATACACCGTTCACACGTGGATCCTTCTTGTGTCTTTCACCCATCACAGCCATTATCAGAGCTGGTGGGTCTCCCCTGCAGAGTTTACCATCGCCAGCTTCCTGTTCCGTCAGTCGCCCCCTCTCTGTTTATCATCGTTGTCGAGGTATCTTACCAGCCCTCGCGTGTAGCTCTCATCCAGCTAAGCTACATGGGCAAATGATGATAATAAGCTCCTAGAAGAGGTCTGGANCACTTCATTATGAGTTCTTTTTAGTTTTCTTTGAAATAAAGAAGGTGGGTGTCTTACAGTCCATAATAGCTGTGGTGTTAAGGCATTGAAGTACAAATATCTGCAGACCTCCCCATTTATGTTGGGTTAGCACTGTTTTAACTATATGAAATATCACCATTAAGTTGTCAAGTTTATTTGTCGATACCTCACTCCTATATTGTGATTAATTTGTAATGATGGTGAAAAGAGTCCCCTGGCTTTATGGTACAGCACCTGAGATCCGTTGTCATTGAGATGGTGCTTATGCCTTATTTTAGAGTTGCATCAGGGGTGTGGTGTAACGTGCACCTTTGTTAATACGAACGTGCGCCAGTGCTTTGATGAGCGGTCTGGTTTGCATACTAGGTTGCAGATTAAAGCATGCTGTGCTTTGTAACAAGCCTTATCTGTGTTCTAGTTGTAACAGATGTACTTTTGTTAGTATTGTGTGTTCAGCATCAGCTCTGTTTCATGTTTTAAGTATGGGAGCAAACAAATCTAGTCATCTGTTGATGTAGAGCGGCCATCCCATTACACCGCAGCACATGTTCCGCTCATTGCTCTATCCAGTTACACCCACGCTCCATGTATACCGGAGATCCATGCCGCTNCCAGCTCTCCGCGCGNGTCCCGTCCAGTTGTCATTCTNAGCATTGGATGACGTCTTATTGCGATTTCCTATGTTGTGATTCTATACTGACTGGAATATAGCATAAAGGATGATATCGCAGTGTTTGCTATTCCATTTTATAGAGAATAACAGAGTAAAGAATTACTTAAAACAACNAATGAAAATGGAATGCGCCTTTTGTAAACATAGCATGTTTTTAATTACACACTTAGCACACTGGCGATGTTGCGTAACAATATGTAGTCCACAGGATATACATTTTCTGTTTGTTTAATCTATCTGAATCATATCCAAGTCCATGTTCTAGACTTCATTCTGGGGCTTGGGCTGATCACACAAAACCGCGGAAAGTGCTGGGAGGCCAATGCTTAGAGTTTGTTTTTCGTTATTAATACATCAAACAGACTCACATCTGCTGCCTGGTACTGGCTTTATAACACTCTTTACAGTGTGTTCAATCAATCACAGTTGTTCAGTTGGAGAACTTGCTTTCAGGTCTATCGTCCTGCTTAGTAGTGGCACAACTCCATAGGAAACAATGGGGCCGATTCAATCCCGTGCGAAGACGGGAAAAAGCGCGAAGTGCGCTTTTTCCCGTCTATTACGGGACTGAAAACTCGCGTTCTTTTGTACGCACCTCTATGAGGTGCGAACGAAAAAACGCGAGATTTTCTGCCTTACGCAAACAGCGTAAGGCAGAAATCTCCGCGCGAAGGGAGATTGAATCGGCCCAATGTGACTCACTGCACTGTACACTTCTATTACATATATAGAACAGTCTATAGGCATATGGTTGAGGCACCTATACAGTTATAACTTTTATAAAGAATCAGATACAGATCTAGTAAAGAAAAGATTTATCAGAGAATATAACATGTATCAGGATCATACAGTGGTTCATTTTATAACTGTCCCAAATATCTAACCTGCAGTCTTTTTCTGGTGCGTTCCATTTTATGGAATCAGGGATTTACTGTTATGGTGGCCATCCACAGGACAATTTTTACCCTAAACCAGGGGTTCTCAAACTATTTTGACTGGGACCCCATCTGACAACATTTCTTTCTACATGACTCCAGCAAGTTACCACGGAACAATACCCGTATATATTTGTAACTCACACACTGGTGATATTTTTCACCAAGACATCAGATTATCATTTTAAACAGCGATAAGTATATGTTTAAAGAGTCTGAAAGTTCCCCTTTAACCCTTTGGACATTGCATTATTTGTGCACATGACAACGAGCAATCCTATGTGACAAATGAATGAGGGAACTGGTTCAGTGCAGCAGTCTGGGCGGCCGCGGGCATGTATTACAGTGGCACTTCCGGTCCCATAGTGCTGGGCCTGCAGCTGGGCGATGGTCTCTCTGAGGACGTCGCAACCCCATAAAGATGTGGGCGCGACCCCCAGTTTGAGAACCGTGGCCCTAAACCCATGATTGTCGTGGGTTTAGGGTAAAAATCGGGCCGTGGATGGCCACATTAAATAAGAGAGACATTGATAAAATACCAAAAAAAATTAAACAAGCGATATCATTGATCAATCGGATTTTCCCATTGATCAACGATGATCGTTTGTTAAAAAAAAATAAAATAAATACTTGTAAAAAAAAAAGAAATAGAACATTTATGGGGTCAAACTGGTAGGCGGATGGGACAGTCACCCAAAAGTGGGACTGTCTCGCTTGCTGGGATAGGGACAGGTGGTAGGTTAGGTTTNTGACGCACTCACAATGCTTTGCACTAAACATCCCAAAAGCATTGCTCCCTTGCAATGGTGCTGTATGTGAGAGGTTCTGCTGAATTACAACACCCTTGCCTCTGAANACCACTTAATGGAAAGCTATGCTAGCCCATCATTACAGAGAAGTAGCCCTTTATAANATTTCTGTATCTCATTTCAAAAGGCCCGATCAAAAGTTTCATTGAAGAGGGGGAAAGTTACACCTGGGTAAAACCATGTTGAATTTTAAGGGATGTAAAATGAATGTTATTCTTTACATGCAGGGAGAATGGATACTGACCAGCGTTACTGTTACACATTTAGACTTGGACTAGGAAACATCATCTCTCAACTCTAATACTGTTTACAGTAGATGACATTTACTGTCCCTGCAATTCATCATGGTTTCACCCAGCTGTAACTTTCCTTTCTTATTTTCAGCACTGGATCAGGTCCAAATGGAGGTCTTCCAACTACCACACTATGGAGGATTTAACTCCTATAACTATAAATGTTCACAACTGTGCAACACAATTAATGGTGGTGGTGTTAAACGTTCAGGAGGTTTTGTATGAGCCCTTCTATTAAGGACACCTGAAACGCATTCAGCAGTGACCACGAGTTCTTGTTGTAATAAGATTATTTTGGGTAACCTGATCTGAACTTCTACCACAGAGATCAAGTGAGGTGAAGTTTATCATCACCCATGGAGTAATACTTTCTTTGAGGGAGATTTATTTGGTTTATTGTGACCTTCTACAACATTGGTCTATGCAGCTAATCGAAGTTTATTCGAATGCTAGAAATTGGATTTTGGACTTGAATTATTATTTGATTATTTGTCTATCTCAACAGCCCCAAAAGGAATTCTTCATCTCTCTCCGGATGTCTATCAAGAAATGGAAGCCAGTCGTAGCAAAACCGTGCCTGCTTCTGCTGTCACCTATCTGTCCTCCAAAGAGTTGAGCCAGACGCCCAGTTCATATTTTAGCACATCAGTAGCCCAAAATTGCACAGCNGCAATAGCCAGAGAGCTCCTGACCAATGGTAGCTCACCTACGGCAGAGGCTATTGGATTTACGGGGAACAACTTGACCTGTTCCAGCTCTACAGTGCAGCCTTCCAAACAACTNGAGTATCTGGCAGGAATCCAAGGCTTACAGGTGAGGAAACCTCTATATCTCTCCCTCTCTCTCTCTCTTGTGATCTCCTCCGGGAAAGGGATGCCCATTAAATGAACTGGTGATACAGTGTCCATTGTGCAAGCTGGCAGTGGTTGCCTTTAATGTGAATGGGACATGGAGCGTACATAATATGAGCTGGAGATGGCGTAATGTCAGCTGGTGAAGGGGCACCCATATTGCAAGCTGGCAATGGGGTGTCTGTAATGCGTGCTGGCAATGGGGCTTCCATAATACNAGCAGGCAATGAGGCTGCCATAATGCGATGGAGCGCCCATATTGCAAGCTTTGGAGTGTCTGTAATGTTTACTGGNAATGGAGCATCCATAATGCAAACTGGCAATGTAATGAGCTGGTGTTCAGGCTCCCATAATGTAAGCTGCCTGGTTAATGANCCATCATCCATAATGCAAGCTGGCTATGTGGTGCCTGATATGTGAGCTGGCTCTGGGGCACGTGAATTACTATTATTATTATTAATAATAATATTTTATTATTACGCTTATTTAATTCCTGTGAGAAAGTGATACACCTCGAGTACCTGCCGCTTACGTCGATCTCACAATNACGNTTTGATGCTTATCTAGCANAGTGAGAAACCCTGTTACCTGCCACTGTTTGTCCTTTAGTTATAGGAAGCTCCATAGTCACGTAGTTAAGTAGAGCCCACTCCAGTAGTCATGGCCTATCCTGTTGGTTTAGTAATTGATGCTTTTCAATAGTCCCCCATAGACGGAAGGCTGAATGTTTGTGTACAGGGCTTCTTTTCTCATGCGTCCTGCTTTTAGTGGTCACACTGAGCCGGGGATCCTCTATCTACGTGCCCACTTAAATGATAATCCAGGCTATCCTTCACACCCTGAGGCCTCCTGAACAAGCACCTTACTCTGGCAATGCATAACTAAGTTGCAGGCGTGATAATTAGAATGATGTTAATTCCATGTTTATTAGCCAACGTTTGTTTATTTACCCTAAGATTTTAATTCCAGAATCCCCATATGTTGGGTTCGTTAGCCCTAGTCCGTTTGTGTACAAGTCCATGTCAGGAAGTCTCCCCAGGATCATTTGTTTTGAAAACAAACCCCATGTGAAGCTGTTTTCAGACGTACAGCCGGGTCAGCTCGCTACGCTTGTAAATAGCCCTGAGAAGCCAGGATTCAGGATAGAGCTGTATGGAGGCGTTTCACATCTTGTTTTAGAGTCATTTACACTGTTCAAGTCCTGAAATGGAAGTACTACTGGATTATTTTGTTAAGATTATGTGTATTGCTTTGTTATTCTGGAGTAGCACCCATTCGCTTTGTGTCGTGGAAGCACCAGCCATTGGACACGATTCAGACGTTTGGTAAAAGCCCACTCTTATGTGAATCCAGAGTCCTGTACCGGGACCTTGGCTAATGTGATTGGGAAGGTATATAACAAACATGGTGAGCATGAGCTAAGCGCGGTCTGTACTATAAAGACACCTACGCCACCCGTATTTTAAATAAGGACAGTCCCCAGCCACTCGCNTAAAATCGTCTAATGGTAGCACGGCCCTGTTAAGGACATTGCATGGAGTTCTCACAACCTGATAATCNCCCCGTGTTGTGTGTTAATTCTCTTATTACAACCACGTATAGAAAATGCTCCGAATAGCAAACAAATAAATGGCTCACAAATGTGAAGCAGTTATGATGGCGGTCATTCAATTCCAGACCCATTACTTATAACAATGCACTAACACTATCCTGATATTAAGTGCTAGAAATGGCCGTATTGGGTGAGCAATGATGTTAAGATGTCGGACAGATGTGCGATAGTGTGTTCACTCATACAACCATCTCTTTCAGACATTAGTTTAGTGAATACCAGGATTTTCATGGTCTGTCCCTCTACATACTGAACAAGTGACCTAATCATATAAAACACTGATCTATCCATACACAATGTACACATTGGCCTAGCAGCAGTACCGGCCGACATATGAGTCATCAATGGTCTCTTGTCGCGGGTAATCGCCTTCCCACTCCAATCCCCCACTGCGGGGGACTCCTATGATCCGCGTGCATTCAGTCACCCTGATTGGCTGCGGGGCTACTGATTGGCCGTGACTCGCCGCAGTAGCAGTATATTTATATATATAGTGGGAACGTGAACGCATGTCTCGCCATTGTCAGCAGTGAAATCACAAGATCTCGTGTATGATTGGATAGGTGTGTACCCAGCTTTAGTGTGTAGTGTAAGGACAAATAGATTTAGTTTTAACAGAAGATTCATGTCCTGAACTNTAATGNTTAATAAAATAAAAAAAANCNATGTATGCAATAGACATAGCTGAGGTCACCGTGGGTAATTGTCTCCTTTCCCTTAGTGTAGTACTGGAGTTACACCTCTTCACAGAAGCNTGCGTGCCTTGCCACAAAATGTAGAGTCCTGAGAAGCCAAACTGGATTCCATCGTATGCTGATCCTGTGAACTGGATCTCTGTGGGAAATAGCTCAGTAAGGAGGTAGTTTTAATTACACGACTCCTCTGTAGAAAGCGCTCTGTGTTTTAGAGCATAAAAAAAAGGGAAGAAGGAGAAAGGACACATTCACGTTGTTTGTTGTCTGCGTGTGAGAAAGTCATGTTTGAAAGACTGTTACATATTATCTCGTTCTAACAATATCAATGTGGCCTTATGTTTAGCCCGTACTGATATTTACTGGTGTGCCTGAATCTAATTCTAATAACGTTCCGTGTAACGCTCACTGCAGGTAAAGCATTTTTGTATAGCTTACTTTGTTTGTAGTGATACATGTATTAATATGCCTCACAGTAAAATAAAATTATATTAACGATAGCCATGTGGACGAAAATGAGTTTGAAGAACTCCCAGCATGCTCCAGCAGGACAAGTATCTGCGACAATTGGACTCATCATTAAGTGTTTACCGTATATCAGTAACAATTGATCTGAGCTCCTGGCAGGTAATCAGGGAAAGCTATGTGGACGGGCCTGCTAACTTTGGCTTTCCTGTTACTCTTTTAGCACAAACAGAATATTGTTCACAAAAATAGATGTTAAAAACAACCACAACATTTTTTTGTGTTTTAAATAAAATACTGTATTTTAGTAGTCAAGATTACAGACCAGCAACAGCAGGGATCCCCTTGAGGGCTGATCCCCTTATTATTTATTCATTTATGGTTATTTATTAAATGCTACAAAGTGTCTGCAGCAACGTACAATGAACACAGAACAGAGATAGACAGGATGGGTGGGGAGAGGAGCCCTGCTCGCAAGCTTACATTCTAAAGGAGATTTGGGATTGATAAAAAGGGGCAATTGCACATGCACATAGACTAGGGACAATTTAGTCAGTTTCCAATTAACCTATCGGTATGTTTTTGGGATGTGGGGGGAACCTGAGCACCCAGAGGAAACCCACACAGACACAGGGAGTACATACCAACTCCACACAGATAATGCCATGTCTGGGATTCGAACTCATGACCAACCTTGCTGCCCTTTGGGACATGAACCCCACCTTATGATATTTGCTGCAGACTCTGTTAAAATCCCGCCATCAGGAACACATGGAAGTGTATAGAGCAGCGACAGAACATTTCACATACTCATACGCAAATTGTTTAATAGAAAGAAGCTCTAATCTGTTTGTTAAAATAAACTCATAGGACCAGATCCAGACCTACTAACATTAGGGGACTTGCGTAAGCTGCTCGTGTAAGTGCCCTGAAAAGAAACATCTGACTATTCATGTGTCAGATGTTGACGCAAAAAGTAATGTAGAACTTTGTTCTGCTCATTTAATTTGTATGTATGGTTGAGGGGCGATCCGTTACGCATGGTAATACCTGCGCAGTAGGCGGGGCATTGCTAATTAGCAGGGTAGCAGTTTATTTAGACCTGTGCAGTGAGGAACGTGTTTAGAACTCTGTACTCATAAAGGGTTGAAGAGCGGAGTTCACTTTGTGTATAGAGATCAGACAAAGGTCTGGATTCATTCCATAGTGTATAAACAGAAATATAGCAGCAATTCATGCAAACCGTAAAATAATTTTGGGTAAAGATAATATTTTAACGGAAAATAACTAAAAAAAAATAGAATTTAAGTTTGACATCAACTGTATTCAGGCATTTTAAAGGGAGTATACACCTGCTGATATGAGATTGTGAATTCCAGAGATAAAACCTTGTTAAATCTCATTATCAGTAATTGCAGCCAGTATCATGTTAAGTATAAACACATTCCCTTTTGGCACCTCCGTTTTACTGTATAGCATGACACCTTCAGTGCTGCCAAATACACCTCAAGTTAATGAAGCCAAATGCTGCCCCATAAACTTTCATTCTCATTTCCCAGAGCTTATTACCATCTTTATCATTGTTCTATGCATTTCCCAAAAAATATACCCCCGATTGGCTTTGTTTTAAATAATAATTGTAGAAAAAAATCTTAAGTTATTACCAATCCATATATAATTAATTCATTAATACAGATATGGGAGCAGCTATCCATTAAGTTACTGTAAGTAATTGCTGCTATTCACGTATGTCATGTGTACAGACATCAGTAAACAAATTGCTTAAATAAAATATATAGTTTTAAAATTTTTATAGCAATCAATAAGACATGACTGGGTGGTAATAGACAGAATGGGTGGGGAAGGGGCTTACACTGTAAAGGAGATTGGGGGGTAAGTGCTATTTACTATACAACGGACCAGCCAGGATGTAATGTAAAAGTGCTCCGTGCTCTGTATGATTGTCGTTTATACATTGAGGCTAAATAGTTATAAGTAAAATAGAACATGATAAGTAGGTTGAGGAGTTTGGTAAGCTTGTCTGAACAGGTAAGTTTTACAGGAAGGTTATTCCAGAGAGCGGGTGCAGCCCAGGAGAAGTCCTGTAACAGGGAATCAGAGCATTTGTTAAGTGTAGAAGAAAGTTATAGAAGCTGTGAAGATCTCAGAGAATGAGCTGGGAACTGGGATATATCTCCAGATGAGTAAGATGTGTTTGTATATATATAAATATATACATACATACACACACACATACAATATCTTGGTTGGAGTGTCACCCCTTTATCATTTAAAATGAAAGTCACTCTCCAAACTTGTATAAGTTGAGACCACAGTGAAAAGTTTATTTAGAAAAGCATGATGTGATTGTGCACCAACATTTTAATCACCCACTATGTCACGCATACAGCAAGAGAATACATATGTACAAGGTAAACAAGTGTAATCTCATTGACTCCCCTTATTCTTACACTCTGATTGCATAAACGGTTGTCCTGCGATTCAGAATAATGATTTATACCTTGGGACTTATCTAACGCGCTTTCATTCTCCTCTATCCAGTGCATTGTTGATCTTACAATGGCAGATTTGCCCTCCGCTGAGAACTGGCCAGGCCGATTATTAATGCTTAAGAGCACTAATCAAGCATATGTGTCCCTGACATGATGATTGAGTTATATATCATTGCTGAACATGTCTGCCTTTATGTTGTGCTGGCTTTTTGACGTGTGTTTTCTATGTGCTCCTCAGTCTTCTCCCCAGGGGGTGACCCTCTCAAGCACAGGGCTGGATAGTCACTGAGACTAGATAGATACTGTTCTACCCGTCAGCTGAGGTTGCCAGACACGGGTGTATACTATGGTCAGATAGATTGTTGTATATGTAACAATCAGGTGGAATTATTGGAACTTGATGAAAGGGTTTAAGTACATTTTGTGTTTAGTGTTGTAATTTGGCCTTGTCAAAAACTGTCTTTTATAACGCACATGTAAGCCTGCCTGACGTCACGCATAATTGTGCTTTACTATATAGTGTTTATAGAAGTCTGGCTTCTGTTTAAAAAGCAGAATTGTCCCCGACATCTGTAGATATAAACAAAAACTTAAAAATAATTCCTATGTGGCTGCTCCTTTTACAAGATGATTTTAAGCCCAAATCCTCCATTTCTGTAGCTTAAAAAACAAACAAATCCAAAACCAATGCTGGGGAACGGTATTGTTATCAATCCAAATTCTGTATTAATAAAGTATATTATTCCCTGGGGTCAACGGGACGCTGACATTAATAAAGAACTTTCTCTTCTGTGGCGGTGAGGAAGCGCCAGAGGGTGGGAGCAGCTGGGCACCTCTTAGGTGCCTGCCATGGCTGTCCCACCACTCGCTGGGCAACCAAGGGAAAACCCCCCTGTTTATCGGCAACGTGTTCCACTAGAACGATATCGCTCTAGTGGATGCCCAGCTTTAGACTGTGAATGTTGAATTCTGTATGGAAACAATAAATATTAAATAGTCAGCTATTGCTGAATGATAATATTTCAATAAAGATTACAATCAATGAATGCATCTCTAAGTAAATGATTACCCATCACTACGATATTATTTTATGAGCGATTAATAAAGTCTTAACCAAATTGGGGGGAGCTTGAGCGATCCCCCAAAATAATATTTCTTAATGATATGGAAATACCTTAAATCATTTGTAAGTGAATGTCTATAAAAAATCTTCTTACTACTTCACCTAGTTACTTGGTAAAAAAGCAAGAACTAATACTTGGTGACAGGCATTTGTAAATGCCTAAAGCTAGTGGAAAATAATTCTCTTTAGCCAAACCAGAAATAACATTCAGGATAGTTGCATTTCCATGTTGACTGCTTATATATTGCCACACACTTCCAAATCCCTTGCCCTGGAACCAGATTCCTCAGTAAGAANCATCACTTCATAATCCATGGCTGCTAGTCAATAATGGCTTTTGTTTTTACTCTGTGGGAATAGTCGAATTCGTGAGCCCTTTCTTGAACAGATGTTCCAAATTCATGAGTACAGCACTTCACACTGTACACGCATCCTAACTGGAATGAATTCATAGGTTTGCGATGGTCAACGTCGTGATTTTCTACACTCCCTCTAATAAAGCGTCGACCTTCATAGAGGGTACTCTGCTTGCCAAGGAAGCCCTGCCACTTGCCAACTCTTCTTGGACAACCACTCCCATTATGTTCTGCGAGACGGTGATGACCTAACTTTAAATTGACGTTCTAAACATTCCTGCTGTTTTGTAATTCAAGTCAAGTCGAATACTTTACATAAAAATTTCCCATTATTGTAATGTAAATACCTTCACCTATTAGCCTGAGGGTATTAATTAACTTGTGTTTCCGATCTAAACTGTTTAAAAAACCTCAAAGTCTGCAATCTAGGTTACTCCAGATTACATAAATTAGTTTAACAGTAAAAATGCATTTTTAAAATAGCTTACATATCTAGTTATATGTCTATGCAAATCCAATTTGAACTATATTGCTTACAAGTAATATTCTTTACTTCGCCAGCATTTTATACAGTGGCTTTATTCATAAGACTTGTGATATGTTTACNTTATTTTGACAAATGTGGATTTAGGATTTAGTTTTGTATCTGCAAGCATTGGGCTGCTGTGTCTTTAAGGTTGGTGGAAAAGGGGTATTGCTAAACAGGCTGTATGTGTCCTGTATGCTATGGGGCTGGTTCAATGCCNTGCAAAGACGGGAAAAAGCTGGTCATGCACTTTTTCCCCTCTTGTACGGTGGTGAAAGATCGCAACTTTTTATATGTGTCTCTATGAGCCGCGAGTTAGAAAGTCGCACATTTTCTCCCTAACGCATTGAGTCCCTATGTGTCTGTTTATTGGTGTGTTTCGGTCATTTCTGTGAACATCGCATAGTTTGTTGCAGGTATTGCACTTCACTACATGTCTTAATGTTTGTTTAAATTGTAAACCGCTATGTAATGGCGCCAGGGCCAGCAACATCTTGGGGCCCAGTACACCCAGATTTAAACCCCCCCCCTCAATTGGAGAAAAAAATGACGTTAAACATTGTACATGCTCTTACCTATCTCCATCAGCCTTCCTCTGCAGTGATCCAAGATTCAAAGGACGCTGAAGTGACCCTGTGCCATGGCAACTAGTGAACAGCGCACCATACACTGTATTCATGCCTCGACCGGCCGGCCACGGCTACGTTCTATTGGTAACTAATCCATTATCCCGGCAAGCAGCAGGACGGGGGGTAACGCTAGTGACTGGGCCCTGCTGAAGTTCGGGGCCTGTCCCCCCTCCTGCCCCCAACGCCTGGGTGGCGCTATATAAAACCAGTTATTAAACAAATAAAATGATTTTGGTATTTAATCTAATTGTGTGAAATTGTGTCATTTGAATATTGATACGAAAATTGTAATGACAACCCGGTTACCTGCAGATTGAGATCTTTACTTTTGACTTTAACTNTCCGTAGAAGAATTACAGTTTAATTGCCCTATGCCAGTAAATTAGTGACCACATTTTTATTTACAAGGGAAGGATGTGCCACAAATCTTCTCATTATTTCCGTGGCATTTACAGGTTTGTGTAAATTCTGAGAGAAGCATTAAGAAGCATCGTTAATCTTCTGTAAAATACTCCAAAGTCTTGCCCATTTAATAGTGAAGATTTGCGATGAGGTCTGCGCTCAGGGTTTTTATTGCCTGATATATATCTGTCCGCCACAGAGGATTCCCCGCTGTTGTCTGTATCTCCCAGAGTTAGTTTTTTGTATTTGGGAACATAAACATCACTGTGTCAGGCCGTGTTTCTGCTTCTGCATGACCCCCAACAGCCTTCTCTCTCCATCTCATTTTTCTTGTCCCTTAATAAATGGGCATCAGTGAAATAGGTAGCTCTGAGCATTGCCAGGCCGGGCTCGTTCACAGCGTGAGCCCAAATCTTTAGAACGAATGCCTGGTTCTTTTTCTTTTTTTTTTCTTTTTAATTTTGCTGATTTATCTCAGTTAATCTACTGACACGAAAACAGAAAATGTAGATTAATACAGAAAGGATTCATTGCCAAGACAGCTAGACGAACAATAGCATTCCTAGAGATATGATCACGATACACCACGTTTCTTATCAAGGGAACAAAGTACTTTTTAATCTGAATTACCACTAAATATTTCATCTTTTCCATTTGGTAACAAAATGTGCGTGTTTCTGTGATGCTCAGGCTGTCCAGATAATGCCATCCATTACCTTTCAATAGCACAGCATAATGTAATAATCTATTTCCAGTTCTAATCCTCTATATCCCTAATTCAATCTGAATTGTAAATTACAGGCTATAACACGGGATCACCCGGGCCCCCCACATGACGGGGGTCCCGGGCGGCCGGGCCACTGCCGGGGGTTGGGGGGACAGCCGGGCCCGGAACTGTAGGACTGGTTGTCTGTCCCTGATGGGGGCAGATTCAGTTCGTCGGCGAAGATGGGAAAAAGCTCGTTGTGCACCTTTTCCCGTCCTGCGGTAAAAACATGTGCGGTTTGCAATGTGCTGCTATGAACCGCCAGAGAATTAACAGGTTTTTATATAGCGCCATCAGATTACGTAGCGCTTTTACAATTTACAATGGGGATTACAGACAGACAGAATGGGTGGGGAAGAAGAGCCCTGCCCGCAAGCTTACATTCTAAGGGAGATTAGGGATTTGATACATAGGGGTAATTACACATACACTAGGGACAATTTTTTAGACAGCTGCCAATTAACCTGCCGGTATGTTTTTGGGATGTGGGAGGAAACCGGAGCACCTGGAGGAAACCCACGCAGACACGGGGAGAACATACAGGTTCTGTCCGGGAATCGAACTTACAACCTCAGAGCTGTGAAGCAAGAACGCTAACCGTTGAGCCATCCGTGCCATTGTAGTCCCTACAGATAGTTCACTTCACGCACAATTCAATCTGACCCTTAGGCGTAAATTTACTAAGCAAGGAGATTGAAGTGGGGATGTTGTCCATAGCAACCTATTACTGATGATAAAACTGAGAGCTTGAATACGATTGGTTGCTGTGGGCAACATCCTCACTTTTCAATCTCCCTGCTTAGTAAATTCCAGCCCTGGTGTTCCAATTAGTTTCAGTATTAAACATTAGTAAAATTAGTAGAAAATCTAAATTGTGTTCTGTTTATAACATTTTAATGCAAACAGGCTTATGAAATGCTAAATATGGCTCTAACACACAGCGTTTGTGTTATATATACACATTCACAATTGTGTCTTCAATTAATATTTTCCTCTGTGCTCCGAGTAGCTCTTTTGTTGGCTTGCAGACAGTGAACGGCTAGTTGTGATGGATGCGCATGCTGCAGTTAGAGGATTACATGTTGTGCTTGGGGTACTGACATACAGACTGTTTGTAATGTAAAAGAGATGTTGTTTAGTAAGCGGATACTGTGAAATGTTTACAAAACAACGTCAATGACACTGTGGAGTAAAGGATTGTGCCTGACTACGCCTGCTGACTGGAAGTCTCAACCACTGTGTCATATACAATATCTGCACTATGCATATTGACATGACATCGCTACTCATGCCATTATGTAGTGAACATATACTACATCTCTCTTTGTTTCTCAAAGCCTGGGATTTTTATTACAATCTACCATTGAAAGGACAGTTTCTATGGCTTTTATTTGCATGTATTCTTAAATACCATTTATATTATACACACATTGTTCACAATACATACCCACACTACTTCCTTGTNCTCTAGAAGATTTGTGATTCCCTATATGTGGAAGACTCCCCTAGTTATAGGGTTGCAGCAGTGGGTCTTTTAGTGCTACCAAGTGAGATTTGGTTGTTTAAGATCACACAGGGATTNCTATCCTCCTCTTCAACTAACATTGTTCTTCCAGTTTTCCCCACACATAGAGGTATATTTACTAAGTGGTGAGATTGCAGTGAGATTGGAAAATGGGGAAGTTGCTCATAACAACCAATCAGATCCAAGCTCTCAGTTTCATTTTAGACACTGGAGAATCAGAAAGCTGTGGGCATAATCCCCACTTTTCAATCTCACTGCAATCTCACNGTTTAGTAAATATACCCCATAGTCCTCATTCCAT
Source organism: Platyplectrum ornatum (assembly GCA_016617825.1). NCBI lineage: Eukaryota > Metazoa > Chordata > Amphibia > Anura > Limnodynastidae > Platyplectrum > Platyplectrum ornatum. The sequence continues at coordinate 36,500 of JABWIB010004532.1, forward strand.
CCCATACTATTTATTATACAATGGAGCAGCCAGGTTGTATGGTAAAAGTGCTCAGTGAGTTTGTGTTGTGTTGGAATATAAAGGCAAACTGAGTAGTAGATTAGTTGTATAAAAATGTTAAGTAGATTGGAGAACTTGGTAAGCTTGTGTGAACATGTTTGTTATAAGGGGGTGCTTGAAAGTTTGGAAAGCATAGGATAGTCTTATTGGGCGAAAAAGGTTATTCCAGAGAGAGTGTGTAGCCGAGGAGAAGTTCTGTAATTGGCATTTAGAGCAGAAATATATATATGAGATGAGTGAGGATATTTATGTGGATGCAGTGGATTTGATGGGTTTGTAGGTTAGCAAAAGGATTTGATTGGACCAGCACTAGAGGAGTGTTTTGCAAGGTAGATCAGTCTTGCTGCTACATGTAAAACAGACAGAATGGGTGTAATTTTATACTGTGGGAGCCCATGTAGTAACAGTATTTAGAAACCAATGGTATTTGTGGAGTCAAGAGTAACTAGACAGCAAGCTTCATTCGTGTACAGATTATTTCAGCATTGTCAACAGAAATGGAGAGGCCAGATGGACAGCTTTTATTGGCAGGTGGAAAGATTATTAGTTCTGTTTTTGAAAGATTAAGTTTGAGATGGAGGGAGGACAAGATGAAATGGCAGAAAGACATTGAGTCACATAGGCCAACATATTTGGTGAGAGATCAGGAGTGGATAGGTATATCTGTGTATCATCTGCGTAGATATGGTAATGAAATTCAAAAGACTTTATTAGTTGTCCACGAGAAGTGGTATAGATAGAGAAAAGCAAAGGACCTAAAACAAAAGCTGGCCATACACTGTAAGATAAATTGTTCCAATCAAATGATTTTTTCAAGAGTGGGCAAAACCATGTTGAATTGCAGGGGGAGATAAAATGAATGTCAGTGTTTGCATGCAGGGAGAATACTTTATTTTTGCATTTTGTACACAGATACTGACCAGTGTTACTGTTACACTGTTATTACACTTGTGCTGGAAACATCATCTCTCACCTGTAATACTGATTGCAACTAATTCAATTTACCTCCCCCTGCAATTCAACATGGTTTTGCCCACTCTTGAAAAAATCTTTTGATTGGAACAATTTATCTTATAGTGTATGGCCAGCTTAAGCCTTGTGGTACTCCAACAGACAGGGGAAGTTCAGGGGAGGTGAGTCCAGAGAAGTGAAGACCGAAAGAGCGATTAGAAAGGTAGGATATAAACCAGGAGAGAGCTGTGTCCTGAATACCTAATGCTTGTAACATTTGTAGAAGTGTAGTTAGTGGTCATCAGTATCAGAATAAAGAGACAGTAGTGACCTTTTTGATTTAGTAGTGATTGGTTTATTGACTACCTTGGTCAACGCAGGTTTGGTAGAGTGTTGGGAAGATAGACTTCGACTAACTTGTGAGGATAAAGGGGCCATGTATAAGAGAAAGAGAAAGAGAGCAGATACCCCATTGTCATTTGTGGGTTGGATAAACGCATGGTGCTCAGCATGTTAGTTGAAGAGTAGGATGACAATTTCTGTCTGATCTTGTCAATCTTTTCCTTAAAGTACAATGCAAGATCTTGGGCCCTGCAGGAAGTTGGAGGATTATGCACAGGGGGACTGAACATGGAGATGAACGTGTTATGTAATTACTGGGATAAGATTGCAACTATGCGCCCAGTTATTATAATCCTTTTTTATTAAAAAATAAAAAAAGTGCCATGGAACATCAGAGGAAGTGATCATTTCATGATGTTGGCATAATCACCACAATACTGTATTTATGTCCTTTCTACGTATCATTTAGTTTAAACATTTGCTAGTCCTAATACAATTATGTGTTGTGTTTCATATGCAACAATCTTCACAATCATTTCAATGGTCATAAATATTGCATAAGTCGTATAATAGTACCTTTCCCAGGACTCACAGCAAATAACTACTTTAACGTTGTCTTGAAAGTGTCATTAGATGTTATTACATCTGNGTGACCTGTAGCAGAATTTCCATGTTACCTCATTGTATGATCAGAAGTTGTTTCAGTACTGCAGTAATGGCAGTTCTGAGTGGGTGCAGAAGTCTGGATAAAGCACCGGCTGATAATACGGGGAGGGCAGAGGTGAGTATGGGCACACATGACAACACGACCCATTCCACCAGGTATAAAATACCTTCAAGAACATTTTTCTTTTCAGCACAGGATTGCTGGAAGCTCAGGAACAGAGTATTTTGTACTTGGTGGAGTGGATCATGTTGGAGGGTCTGAGTCTGTCCCCTGAAGTCACTGAATACACACATGTTATTACACACCCACACACTGCCCCCACCAGTCACTACAAGTGCATAATGCCCCCAACCACACACAAAGTCTGAGATAAACACAGAAATGCCTCACAATTCTTGTATTTGTTCCTTCCTTCATTTTTTATTTGTTGCATCCACGTCTTCATCACAGTTTCACCCCAACCTTATCTAATTTAGCTTAAGCTGGCCATACACTATGCAATAAATTGTTCCAATCGACCAGCTTTAGTCAAGAGTGGG
>JABWIB010004534.1:23005-36214 GCA_016617825.1 Platyplectrum ornatum
GCTGACTGATTCCCGGACATTGTATAGTCCGGGGACAGCACTGCTCCGGACCTCGGACGCAAAGTGCGATTCCCAGACTGTCTGGACCAATCCTGGACGGGTGGTAACCCTAGTCCCCTCTGCCCCCCGTACCCAAATGTAAACACAGATCACATCCTAATTCATTGACAGGCACTAGCCTGTCAATGAATTAGGATGTGATCTGTGTTTAAATCAGTCTGCAGTGTAAATATTACACTTTTAGACTTCCTGTAGTGGTAGTAAAGTCGCGATTGGCTAGTCATAATTGACTAGGCGATCAGGAGGGGGGGGGTAATTTGCAACATTGCAGGGTGACAGTTTAAACGGCGTATATATACGGCGCAGGGCAGGAAGGGGTTAACGTTTTATATAACTAGTATAAATGATAAATATTCTTATTCTGGCTGAAAGTTGTAAATGATGATTAAAAGTTCTGATTGTTATTTAGACAAGTTTAAATCCCATAAAAGATCATTAAGATAACAAATGCTAGGTGCTGATGAACCATTTATTTAGGATGTAGGATCACTTCTTAGTTTGCTGTCTGTTTCTTCTTCAGTATGAGTTTGATCACAGTTATCACTTACGTTCACCATGATACAGAAAACTCTTCACAGTCCTCTCATTTGTTTTAAATGTAATTAGTTAAACATAAATAGCAATCAGATAAAGGGTTTCTCAGTTCCCTCCACAAAATATAGGAAAATATATACAGTGAAAAGTCTAACACACGATGCACAGGTTATATGCAAGCTCAGTTCCTAACCACCCTAAGTGCAGTTTATAACACATTTTTACAAGTGGAGTAAAATTTCTCCCCTAAGATTTAATAGTTACTTCACCACACATATAACAGAAACTGTCTGGATGGTTTTGAACACTTTTCTGACATTTTTAAAAATATTCTAAAAATGTATATGTCAGATACTTTTTTGTAACAAGCTTCAGTATGGTGAGAGACACCCAGGGGTCAATGAAGAATGTGCTAGGCCCAACTGAAGAATCCCACGCACATGCTCCTCTCACAGCAGCGCCTAAATTTACTAAGCAGATTGAAAAGTGGGGATGTTGCCCCTAGCAACCAATCTGATTTAAGCTCCCAGTTTCATTTTACATACTGGAGAATGAGAGCTCAAATCCGATTTCTGGAGGCTTTATAGAAAAGGTAAAATAGAGAGGGACTACACAGGATTACAAAGGACAATTGAATAATTCCCTATTTAGTTTTTTTTGTGAACACAAATCATGTTGACCAGTGGCATTAGAATAAACATTATATTTGGCTGAAAAAATACTTACTGTATATTTACAAATAAGCAATAGGCTTAGTAGTAGGGCAATAGTTAAATAAAACAAAGTACAACTTTCTCATGTAGCAGATGACTTACCTCTTACCTATTTAATCATACTGGCCTACATTAATCTCCACATAACTTCTTAAGCCTCTCCTAAAATACACTACAGACCTTCCTCTCACATCTTTATCTCTACCACACCCTTTCCTGCATTCCTATCATATACATAATGAAATACAGTCTTCCCCATATTTACCTTCAAAGTCCTTAACCAATCCTCCCTTAGTCCACTATCTCTCCTTCTAAATCATCACCACATTTCACATGACTATTATTTTGAATGTGTGATCTCTATACTCAGCATCTACGTCTTTCGCAATTTCACATGGTCATTAATAAAGAAATAATTTCAATGGGTTTTTAATGCTGTACAAGCAAGGTTTAAAAAACATTCTAATTATTTATTATTATTAATGACTGCATTTATATCAATGATATACAGCTCTGACAGCAGGTGAAAAATACTTTCCCTTTTCCCTGTGTCCTATCCAGATGTGTGTGTTTCTGATAAGACTGTGCTCACAATATTACAATATTAGAATTGTCTCACTTGTCTAACACAAAATACCATGGCATAATAGCACCTTTGAAGAAGAACATTTTGAAAGCAATAATGACAAATACAATATCATTAAATTATTATTTATTGAAATAGATTTAAAGGGATGTATCATTGGAAATAAAAATAATATTTTAAAAATCTTGGATTGGCACATTGGACAGGGTCCAGACTTCCTGTATAGTGTATGGGACCATTCGTGGCAGGGTGGTAAGTGTTTTGTTCTGTGTTCAATATAAGAAGGGTAAGAGTTTGAATTGTGTACTTTTATTTTGTGGAAATGTTAGTTCGTAGCAACTACTTCATTTTATTATTCAGCTGATACAACAGCTTCCTTGTTGTGGGGCATTTTAATAGTCTCTAGAGAGTAGTGTTCTTTTGTAGTTAGGGACATATTTTACTAAAACAATATTNACAATATAAAGTGTCCATCCAGAACTTTGAACTGTTATTTTGTGATAATGTGTTCTATAACACTAAGACATTCTTACCACATTTGTTGTTATTTATATCATTTTTGTGCTGATGCGTTAATGTCCTAACATCAACCTAGCTCAAGCAAGGTTTAAGAAGCCTGTTTTTTAATGTAATTATTGATACAAAGTATTTTGCTTTTTAACTGTCCATTTGACTAGGTATAAGCTTGGTGTGAAAGTTCTGGTATATCACACACTAGTCCAAAATAATACAGAATCTCGGTGATCTTTTTTTGATTTTAGGTTAATTTTTATGATTGGTTTTCATGCTTTTAAACGTGGAATCATTTATTGATTAAAATGTATTTTTACTAATCATGTTTTCACATTTGTTTAATTTGGAGGAAAAATTGCATGAGTAAAGAAGCAAGAAAGTAAAGGGCTGCAACATTATATTGGACTGAATTAAAAGGTTTTCTTTATTTAGCTGGTTGATCAGATAGTTATATCACTTAGGGAAAATGTACTAAGCGTTGAGATGGACTGTGAGTTGACACACAGCACATTGTCATCGTGTTTAAAGGCGTTCAGGCTTTTGCTATATACAGTATATGGTACGGCATTTCATTGCCAAAATCACCTGGACCTTTTCCTTCTGGTATCACCAACAAAGTTCTCACCCAAAGATATATGACCTCCACAACACCTCTGATTGTATCATGTGGTATCTGTCAAGCTATATAAATATATATTGTTGAGAACTAAATCAGTTCCTTACAATATTACAGGTTATTACAGGTTATTCTGGTGCATGGGCCATCTGTATATATGCTATTTTATTTAATCATACTGTGCATAGAAACTATTTGGATCTCGATTTTGTTTAGATTGGGGATCTGTGTTTATTCTAAGCTTGTCTAATCTAATTTCTTGGCTTGTATTAACCCCACCATAGGCGACGGAACAGAAGGGGTAAGGGGGCAAAATGCCCCACTCAAATTTAAAGGGGGCGCTTTCCCCACTGCCATTCTGAGCCTGTTACAGGCACTGCAGCTCCTTGTAAGATCAGGTGAGGTACTTGCTAAGCACTTTACCCAAGTTTACATCTGTTACAGTGACAGGCACTCCAGCTAGTAGAGGGGGAGCATCGTGAATCTGTGAGAAGGGGCAGTGTGAATGGAGGGAGGACACCTCAAGGAGAGAGGGGACTAGCCCCCCCCCAAAGTAACATGTTCTGATGGCCCTGAACCCCACGTAAAAACATAGAATGCCTTATTGATGTCAATCACAGAGAGGTGTTTATTATTTTATTATTTGATGGCAATAGCCCTTAATTCATTCTCTATGAAGCATGTCATAAATCTTTAGAGGACATCATAATAGCTATAATGTTGTTAGTTGCTGTGGGCAACAGTTTTACTTTTACTCTTCACAACATTATAAATGTCATATGTATACCCCCTTAGTCATAATGACTATGTTTTTATCAACTTTTACCAAAGGAAGTAAGCAAATTAGCAAACATTTCAGTAATCAGGTTACATGAGTTCGGAAAAACATCTGCCCAGACTTTCTTGCACTTATTTACATAGATATTTGCAGCTATGTGTTGTTCCAGAAAGCCATGTTACAGCCTCCTGTTTCAGCTGATGTTTTGGCAAGATGTTCCCTGGCGGTAACCTTACAAGAATATTTCTAACTTTGACAGAGGAACAGCTGAACACTTCACAGATTTTATGCGTCTCTCAAAGCATAATTTTCACATTCCCTTGTCATGCAGGAAGCAATTGATCAACAGCTTCAGGCAGTGTGCAAAATATGGTATGCATGTGTGGACNGTTACAAGCCTGTCCAGCAGGTGCTGTGGCCGCTTACCAAGGCCGGGCTCTAAGTGCACTGCTTCGTTTAACTAGGAAAGATGTTCATGGTTGACAGAGTTGAATTATCTTCAGTTGTACTTCTGGGTTTCCCAGCAACTCCATCTTGGCTCTGTTTTGACATTTGATCCTAGAAACTATTATAGTTAACTATGCTCTATGGGGTTATCCCTAATGTTTCTGTCATGGTAAGAACAAGCACCATAACAAATATGGGAAGGCTGAATTTTCAAATGTTTCTTTCGAAGCAGAACAGGACATAATATGGCTGTTTACTACAAATAATCAACTATTTAAAAGCACAGAAGACAAAATAAGAGTTTGGAGAGTTGTTAGAGGTATTAGTTTATACATGTAATTATCCTGAGTTTACATGTAAAAGCAATAACTAAAAAAATGCCCTCAGGAGGTGATATGAGGCAAATGTCAAATCCCACCTGCTCTTTACGACAGGACAGCTGTGCAGATCCAATGGTTTTGTATCACCCTTCTGGCTATATTGCTAATAATAATTTATTTTACACAGAGTTGTTACCATGTGTTTTGGACAGCTGGATGTATTTGATAATGCTTCCTATGCATTAGGCTGTTTCCCTAAATGCCCCTAACCCAATACATTATTAACTCTTATAAATATTTGCCATATGTTGAGATTGTCACAATCTTATTAAAAGTTGGTGTTATCTTTCTTCTGGTTTTTTTTTTGTCTGTATATTTTCTTTTTATTTTGTACCCTGACAATCAAGCTGTTGCAGATTTTGTAACATATTTATTAACATTTCATACATCTTGCTTAATGGGTTGATACATGGCGTATGAAATTGTTACTTTTAATAAAATAGAATCAGCTTCTTATTTAGAGAACACTCATAGAATTAGATCCAGACTACCATAAGAGGGAAAACTTCTGCATTTTGCAACTGCGCTTGTGCACATTCCAAACCTTCAGTACAAATTCGTTATAGAAATTGGAAGCCTGTAGTATACAGATGTTGAGGCATACTCATTATTGCCCTCCCATACAGATTTTAGATGTATAGAACTAAGTTCTGTACGTTTGAAAATTTGCACAGGGTTTGGGAAACAGACGTTATAAGCAGCAGAGGGAGAGAGCATCAGCAAGATCTGTTCTAGTTTTGCTGGACAATCTTAAACCCTATACACCTCCTACCACACAGGTAGTGTTAAAACTATGTGGTAATGTAAGCGCTTAATCACAAAAAGGAATCTGTTACCTTCTGAATCCTGCAGCTATCAGTGGTGACCAATACCCTTGAAAAAGTATATATATAGAAACACTTGGATTCAGAAGATTTCAATTAATTTATTGAAACAAAATACATAAAAAATAGAAATAACACAATAGGCTATTAGATAAAGATCTATCAATTTGTTAAAAATGATTCACAGATAACTCAAGCGCATCATAAAACAGTCAATGCTATAGTGACATCCTGATGGCCAGTCATGATATGTTGATGGAAAACGATGATGAATTGTAAGTGAAAATAGATTATTGCTTGCTTGACAGTGAAACGCGTAAGGCAGCCGCATGAGAATATTCGCTTTTGCCTCAGCACATAACGTTTGCTTTAGAGGAACACTATCTAATCTTCTGCACTAATTGAGACCTACGTTGCCTGTATTGTCTGCCATACGAGAGAACCTGCCTGCCGGTCAGCTGACAGACTGAACAGACATGGGTGGTAAGTCTGCTATAAGCGACTTACTTATAACATCAATTTGAATTGCTTTTCATGTCACCATGGATTATCTATGATTATCTGCTGAGTGTGGAACTTTCAAGCTAACAGGACAGGATGATGTAGTCACCAGCATATTACGCCCCATGACACTCACTAATGGGACATTTTGATCAGGACTTCCGCATACAATTAACATCTGATGAGATTTGATCCACTGGGGATTTCGTTCTGAGCGATTGGAAGTGACCCTATCAACGGTCCATCAAGATCTTTTTCCCCTTCCTTACAGCATTGACAGTGGGGTATATTTACTAATTGGTGAGATTGCAGTGAGATTGAAAACTGGGGAAGTTGCCCATAGCAACCAATCAGATTTGTATTCACATTCTCCAGTGTGTAAAATGAAACTGAGAGCTTGAATCTGATAGATAGATGTGTCTATCTATCTATCTATCTATCTATCTCTCTCTCTCTCTCTCTATATATATATATATAGAGAGAGAGATAGATAGATAGATAGATAGATAGATAGATAGATAGATAGATAGATATTTACATTCAGACTCCAAAGTATGACTCCTGTTAAAGATGTAAAAGTATGACTGCTACCTGCATACAAGCATGGCAGCTTGTCACCTCCAATACCACCACAGAGAGGTGTATGATACAGAGCCCTATTTGAGGAGTATATAGAGGCCTATTATAGGGAGTAATTTCAGAACAATGAATGAGAAATATAAAGCATTATTATGGTATATACACTGTTTATTCCATTAAATAAATATTTTAATTCCTCCATAAATATGATAATATTATTCATATAATAGGCTATATTTTCATCATAGTGCCAGAATTGATCCAGATATCCGAACAAGGTGATCATTTTAATTTGCAAAGAATGGAAAATGGCCCTTCTAGCTATTTTACATGTGCATGCCAATCAAAGTCTTCTGGTTTGTAAGTCCTCAAATGGCAGGACTATGTAGATTGTTCTGTAACAACTTGGTTAAGACCTTACATATTATCTAGATTTTGTGAATAAATATTGAGTAAGGTTGTTTCCTGCAAAAGGCACAGGAGTTCATAACATATTCTTGCTTGTACTGCACTCAGAGCTTCATTGTGCACATGAGAAAGAGGAATTTTTATTATATATACATTTATAAAATGTTATTATAGACAGGATCCAAAGAGGGCCACATTATGCACCATGTAGTGCATAATGTAGTGCATAATGTGTAGTGCGCAGACATCCATAGCTTATAATTTCCACACTGCCCTTACTTAATACGAAGGCTGTGCGGATATCTGCATATTACATGATCTTTTCAGGTTTACTTTAGTGAAATGTGTCTTTTTGCACCTTGCATAAATTATATTATGTTGCAAGGGGAAACCGATATATATGTATAGAATACAAGTTAGATTCATACTGAAACTCTAATGGGTCTGTTTAGAAAAGAGAGTGAGGACAGAAATATAGAGAACAACTTGAGACTTACAGCACCATTTACAAAGGCTTCTTGTTTTCATGTAAAAATGGACTTTATATAATATTTGTAAAACAAGTATTGTTTTATTGTTTATGGCTATAGGTGAACTAATGAATGCAAGATGGCCGACCGTTATATTAACAAAGTGTCAAAGTGATGTTTAACAAAATGCGACAGAACTTTAAAGAACAAAATCCGTGGACAGCAGTTAAAGACCAGTGCCCCCCCCCCCATATTCCTCCATTTTCCTCCCCCAAATAGCTCTTATAAGGGGGGTATATATGGGGAGACAGCTGTAAGGAGTTTTTTTTAAAAAAAGATTTTAATTAAAAATATTAAAAAAATATATATACATTTCCCACTGGAATCAATAAACTATTTCAGTGGGCAAAAAAAATAAATAAATAAATAATGTAAAACATACTTATTGGCAGACGGGTGTAATCAAACAACTGCCCATCTACTCAGGGACCCAATCTTCTCAGCCGAAGGTATCGCCCACTGCCTTCAGACATCTTCGTGGGACATCAGGTACTGTAGGTAAGTATTTTTAATAACGTTCAGCTGTGGTCCATTAAGAACGGCAGTGAGCAATATCTATCGAATTATTGCTTTCTGCACCAATATCAGGGCTCGAATTGAGGGGGGGGTATACAGGGGTATGCCATACCGGCACTTCTCCCACTAATGTAATGTATATACTTCAAACCTCCATTGACTTCCATTACATTTCCATACCGGCACTTCTGAATGTCCATATCACTACTTCTAAATTTCCACTTCGACCACTGACCAATATAATAGTAAATGGAGCCCTTAGCTACTCTCTTCTGCTGAGCTGTTGGGACCTCACAAGTCTGTAAATACAGAAGAGAGAAATAGTGTCATTATTGACAGCTCTGCTTTAGAAACTCCGCTAGGGATCACAGGATAGGTACATTTTTTAAATATTGAAATTCCTGTAGGAGCATCTGGAGACTGACAATAATTTTGAAAATTTTTAAATATACCACTAAATCAAAACTGTTTAGAATTTGCAGTAGAAATGTTTCCACTGAAACATGAATTTAAAGTTATCCCATTGAGTTAGATTCACACAATTGGCCAGATTCAGATGTACACTCTCATGACATAAGCTGGGCATTCACTAGAAAGATTATCGTTTGGATAAAATTGGATCAATAAAATTGTTTTAGTGTGTGGCACTGATTTTTTTTTTACAGCCTCCTCTAATCGCTCAACGGGGGATTGCAAAAGATAATTTGATATTTTGTCCGGACAAAAGATTTGCAATAATTTCAGTGTGTGGAAATAAACAATCTTTCTACGAACAATAAAACACAAGATAAATAGTTTGTTTGCCCTACTTTTTTAACACTCATTAATGATAATTGCATAGTGTGTGGACTAGGTGTGTCTGAGATTATTGATTTCAAGTGAAAAATCGTTCAGTTTTCCATAAATCTTACCAAAATGATAATCTTTGTAGTGAATGCCCAGCTTTACACTCATGACCTACGCACTCATGGGCAAAACCACGTTGAATTGCAGGGGAGGTAAATGTAATTACTATATTTTCGCCCCATAAGACGCACCTTTCTATAAGACAAACATAGTTTTTAGAGTTGAGAGAGAGAAAGAGGAAAAAAAATATAATCTTAAAACAAAACATAGGATAGAATTGGGTTCCAGGACAGGCTGGTCAGACTTCAGGGAGCTGCATTTCCTTGAATGCAGAGAGTAGGGTTTTCTGGGAATTGTAATTCCAGCCAGGGGCGGCAACAGAAATCATGGGGCTCCAGTACACCCAGATTTTTCGGGGCCCCCCTCTGTAGTGATAACACTAGTAACAGGGCTCCCAGAAGCTTGGGGCCCGTCACAACTGTCCCCCTTGTCCCCCCCTGTCGCCGGCCCTGGTTCCAGCACAGCTGAGTACCGTAGCATGAAGAGAGGGGTGTCACAAATTACTGTAAATTACCAGCCCGCAAGTCGGGGAAGCACGCTGACCGCAGGCACAAACCAGACTGCCCTGTCCAACAGTTCAGAGGACAGCGGCAGCTAAGAGCAATGGGGTCGGTGGTTATGTGTCTGCTGATAATACAGCAGTGGGGCAGCGGCAAGGTGTCCAGTGCCCATGTTTGTACCCTACATCACTGCCCAGGTCTGTAATGCTCTTTTTTGCAGTATTTGCTCCATAAGATGCCCGGTTTCCCCCCCACTTTTTTTGGAGGAAAAAGCGCGTCTTATGAAGCGAAAAAATATGGTAAATGTCATTAGTATTGTAGGTGAGAGATGATGTTTCCTAGCACAAGTCTAATAACAGTGTAATAGTAACGCTGGTCAGTATCTGTGTGCAAAATGCAAAAATAAAGTATTCTCCCTGCATGCAAACACTAACATTNATTTTAACTCCCCTGCAATTCAACATGGTTTTGCTTATGATACTGTAAGTCATGAGTGTAAGTCATTAGAGACAGCATTAAATATAGCATGAGCACTGGACTTTCTATTTTCACATTGCTGGCCTCTTTTGTCTGCATTGCCCCTTTATATCATAAGGGGAGTATGTCAAGTATATTTAACAAGCTTTTTTTTATCTCTGCTTTTCAGTCTGAAGGATTCCTATTTCAGAAAAGACCACCATTTCTGTCCATTATGTTTTGTTTTTTATTTGGAGCCTTAGGTAATTTCCAGGGCGCAAAATTACTAAACTGTGGGATTGGAAAAGTGGGGATGTTGCCCTTAGCAGCCAATCAACTTCGGTCTCACATTCTCCAGTATGTGAAGTGAAATTGTCATTAAAAATAATTCCAAAATCAATGTATAGTAACCCATACCTGAAGATTATTATGAGAGTATATTTCTATTGGTATGGACTTATGTTTCCTATAAATAGCTAGTTCACGTTAAAGTATCATGTTATATCAACAAAAATGTTGCAAAAAAATATGTGTTTCTGCACACAAATCCCACAAGAACATGATATGACCCGAGCTGCTTTTACTAAACATTAGGATGTTTTAAATCTACAAGCAGAGTGAGTGTTGGAGCACATGCTTACACACACATATTTATATAGCTTGCTAGAACCCATACCAGTTAGAAAAACCCCCATGCACCTGTGGTCTCATGGCTTCCATCACCTCAACACCCAAGGCTTGAAATCATGTAATGTACAGCTGGGAATAGGTAATCATAGCTTTTCACACCCTTTAAAATACAGGAAAAAAAACCTGTTAATCTGTTTTGAGCTTCTAGATGTAGGAAAATACCACCACACGTTTAGGAAGGTTTAGTACTTATTTGCAGATGTTTCACTTGTGTGATTCATACCAAAGGATAAACACAGAGAGTGTGGGACAGAATACTGACATATTCACCATTCTGTTCAAATTGTACGGGAATCACAGCTAATGAGAATGTGACAACCTATATGAATCTCATGAATCTCATGATAAGAAATGTAAACCTTCCAGTGAGGACAGAACGGAGAGATATACATTTTTTGTGCAAATACAATTTCTCATATGTTACAGGAAATCACATAACCTGGCAATGACAGCCCGTGTATCAACCATGTAATTTAATGGACGACATCCAGGACAGCACAACGGGGGAATTTTAACTCAAATTGGTCATGCTTGTTAAATTTGACTTTGCATTGTTCAGTCTGAAGTATGTACTGTTAAATACAAATGTTTCGTAATTGCAATAACTTATACAACCCTTCTTAATTGGAATCCTCTGCACACGTTCTTCAATAAACATGTTTTTCCTATTGGAGCACATGGGAGAAATGTAAAATGTACAAATGGTCCATCTTAGGTAACAGGCAATAATTTAAACATTTTATTGTCACATTTAATAAATAAAATCACATTAAACAGGGGTAATGAAATGTCATTTTCACAGAGAAATCTATGTAATATCATCACTATTTCATTTTACATACTGGAGAATGAGAGCTTGAATCTGATTGGTTGCTATGGGCAACATCCCCACTTTTTAATCTCCCTGCTTAGTAAATTTAAGCCTAAGGGCATTTTTTCCGCCTCTTACATCCTGCTGCACATTGTGGTTGGTTGGTGATGAATTTACTACTCAGTTTTTTCTGTCTTTTTAAAAACCCATAAGATGTTGGGGCAGTCTGACCTAAACAAGCAGTTTTTTAAAAAACTGGGCCGTTTGTACAACTGGAAAGCACAAAACATAGTTAAAAAATATGATTCCTGTCTAGACATGCTGACTCTTGCGCTACAAGTGTTAACATGGCCATGTGTTCCATAGAATTAAAAATGAAATTTATTGTGTAAACATGGCCATGTTAACACTTGTAGTACTTCAAGCACCAGCATAGCTTAACAGACAGATGGGGGATATTTATTATAGTGAGAGGTGATTTTGGGCTCCACTTACTTAGCCCAAAAATTATCGATTTTTATATAATAAAGTCAGTTTTCAAAAAGCACCACTTTATTCAAATACCTATGGATGAGCAAGCCCTTGGGCGACGAAAGCAAGCTTTTTTTTCCAAATTGCTAACTTTCCGCATGTAATAGGGGTCGTGGATGGCACCCATATTCCAATTGTTCGCGGGAGCACCAACAGGCAAATATATGTGAATCGGAAACAGTTTACATCAATGAATGCCATGGTAGTATGTGATGCCTCTCTACAAATACCCAGGGTCTAGTCATGATGCGTATATTTGGCGCAACTCTCTACTAAGGGAAATATTACAAAGAATGGAGAAAGTGTTTGCACGGATACCTGGCTTATTGGTGAGTAGCCATGAAGATTTATGGTTTCCGCATCTGACTGTTTTGGGATTGTGTGTGTAAAACACATGTTGGGTGTATGGTGTGTTAACGTGTGACTATGTAACACCTTACTTGTTATGTTGATGTCAGCTTGTTACACAATAATGTACTTTTACCGTGACACTTTTTACTTGGCTCGCATTTTTTGGTCTTTGATTTTAACAGGAGACAGTGCATACACTCTTCAGAAGTTCCTATTCACACCCATTGCTCAACCAGAAACGGACGCCCGGCTTACAACGCCGCACATACCTTTACCAGGTCGGTTGTTGAAAGATGTATTGGCATGACCGATCTGGAGGAGACTGCACGTATGCGCCGGAAGTCGTTTGTAAGTTGATAGTGTTGAGTGCCATCTTCAACAATATTGCCATCCATTATGGTGTGGTTTTGGATGAGGAGGATATGGTTGATGTTACATCTGATCACCACTCTGGAGAGGGAGACTGAGACTCTTTGCCTGATGGGGTTGTTAAGGCTTTCTGAGAGGATCTAGTCAGCTGCTATTTCACATGTAAGTATTCCTCATTTTTTATTATAACATATAGTGTGTGTATAACTGCTATTTTTGCTTTCAAGAAAGTAAAATTTATTCAAAATGTATCATTGGAATTGGAGAGGGTATTGGGGTAGGTAAGGAGGTTGGAATTGGGGAGGGTATTAAGGTTGGGAAGGAAGCTTAGGCCAAACGCTGCAGCCAATATAACTGATGGGAGGCTATTCCACGTATCAACTACCCTTTCAGTGAAGTAACATACAATAGTGAANTAAACCTACCACGCTCCAGTGTATACGCATGGCCTCGCGTTCTATTACACCTCTTTCTCTAAAATCTGCCCCCCACCTCCACCACCTGGTGACATCCCTTGATATATATGAAAGCCGCTTACCTTTGAGGGTCACCGGGCTCAGAAGGGTCCACAGAGGCGCAGGTCCACACACCCCAGTCCGTCAAGCCTTCA
>JABWIB010004535.1:14332-33005 GCA_016617825.1 Platyplectrum ornatum
CCCGTGTGAGGAGAACTTATACAGCAGCAGCCAGTCACTCTGCTACATTAGCAGGGACCCGATCAGCGAGACACTGGCTGCACTGTATGCCATCCAGGATGAAGTGTGTGCAGAAGGTACAGGGAAGGAGGGGGCCATGGCGCTAGTGGAGAGTGGCGGGGGTGTCTGTTTGGCCCCCCTTGCTCAGCGGCCCGGTTGCGACTGCGACCCCTGTAGCTACGCCACTGAATGTCACTGTATTAACTAACTCATCTAATTGCCCCTGCTGTGCTGCTGCTGAGGCTGATTTATTACACTGCCTCTGGTACTGCCCTCTCTTACGCCATTTCTGATTATCCATCAACCGATACGCCAAATACTCACTTCACACTCACTCACTTGAGCGCTATATGGAATTGTCCTTCCCGAACAATGCATCACCAGAGGTTGTCGCAAGCTCCTGCTGTGTATCTGTGCTGCAACAAATAAGTCTACCTCCAAACGTGTAAAACGTTGATTCAGGTTTTTCTCTGGCGCTGTATAAATCTACAACTTCATATTGAACAATTCTATTTATTAAATATAATTAAAATACACACCAATAATATACAAATATGTCCAAATGTCCTACCATACCGGTCATACTGCTGGGGGATGAAATGATGTTCTGTAAGGGTACCCGTAATCAAGTCCTCCAGTACCCGATGCGGTGAATGAGTAGGAGATTAAGTGACTTCTGCTTTATCCAATATAGATTTTTATAGCCCTTTGCCCTAAATTGATTTTTCATGGTCTTTATTTGGTCAGAAAGAATTTTTTGATCTAACCAGTTACGTTTTAACCTATTAAATTGTCCTGCAGGTATATTCTCTAACCATCTTGGATGGTGCCCATTTTTTGAATTGATATAACTATTTGAATCTGTGGGTTTTTTAAACGTTTTAGTTTGTATTGTATACGACTTTCTGACCGAATAAAGACCAAAAAATAGAATGGGCCTTCTCCACATAGTTTAACGTTAATTATAAAAAGATTGAACTAGCAATGCGTAAACACTGGCATCTGTTGAGGATCCGATTTTAGCTACCTTTATCCCCAATGTCCCTGGCTTCGTGTATAGGAAAGCCCCATCCATTAAGGACAAATTGGTTAAAAGCACCGTAGATCCTATAAAACCCTGTACCAGAATAAAAAATACAGGTTTTTACAGATGCGGCTCATGCCAAATGTGCAGGAGCTGTCCAGGAAGTTTGACGAGAGTCAGGGAAATCACGATTAATGGCTGAATATGTAAAATAAGATCTTTCATTACATGCCAAAGTTTTAATGTTGTTTATGCTGTCAAATGTATATGTGGGAAATTTTATATAGGGAGGACCACTAGACCCCTACAGGTTAGACTCTCAGAACACCTGAGAAATATAAAGAAATGTGTTGATACCTACTCCCTTTCCCTACATTTTAAAACTTGTCATAATTGTTCTCCAAAATACATAAAGAATTTTTGGGGTATTGAAAAAGTTGAGGCAAATTGGAGGAATAAAGAAACGGAAAAGAAGTTAGCCAAGAGGGAGATGGAAAATATATATACATATAACACTTTGGAGCCAGGAGGACTTAATAAAGATTTTGAAATAAAATGGTTTCTCTAGATACAATGTACTCATTGAGCTTACTGTGCAGTTTGTCAATGTCCTAATGTATTTGGAGATCTGATGAAAATGCTATTTTATTATTTGGCTTCTTATGCTATAGAATGTAAGCTTGCGAGCAGGGCCCTCTTCCCCACCCATTCTGTCTGTTACCACCCAGTCATGTCTTANTGCTTGTTAAATTGTAAAGCGCTACGTAATCTGATGGCGCTATATAAAAACCTGTAAATAAATAAATTATGCTAATTTATATATGGTCCTTTTTAATCATATTTTTGATTATATCTGATTTTAAGAATGTTGAGTTAGCTGCTTATGTATCTCTGATTAGTTTTAAACGTGATTTTATTATAATATTTTATATAGGAGTGTCAATCATGGAAGAAGAGGAATGTCTATTATAGGAGTATCAATTATAGAAAAGACCGATATCCGCTATTATTTATTTACTCTGTTTAATGTTTTATTGAAAGTTTCTGTCTAAGTATGTTTTGAATGGGGAAGTCCTATTTTCATCAATCTGAGTGGCAATAGGACCCAGCGAGACTCGTAGTTAGCAGCCACTGCCGGCAATACCTTAAAAGAACGCATAGCGATGACGTCTGTAAGCCGCCCTGAGGAAAGTTCAGCGGGAACTGAAACGCGTTGGCATGGAGCTTACAGACACTTAGAGGAGTTGCTCATTTTGCACCAGTCACTTTATCTTCTACTCATTCACCGGATCGGATACTGGAGGACTTGATTACGGGTACCCGTAAAGAACATCATTTCATCCCCCAGCAGTACGACCGGTATGGTAGGACATATGGACTTTTAACAGATTTGTATATTATTGGTGTGTATTTTAATTATATTTAATAAATTGAATTGTTCCATATGAAGTTGTAGATTTATACAGCGCCAGAACCTGAATCAAAAACCTGAATCAACGTTTTACTGTTCACTATAGAGGTATAGGTATACTTCATTTTAGGTATCTGGCTGCAGTACAGTTTGGAGCGCTGCATAAAGGGTTAATTTCAGTACCTCCAAAAGTGGCTTGGCCCTGCCGCCCCCCTCATTTGCTGTGTTCTGGGAGATATTGCACTACTTGTTCAGAATGGACTGGCTGGAGTCCTTTCTGGATAAGGGCCGTAAGGTTGAGAGGTTCTTTGGTATGTGGGAGTCCTATTTGTTGCTATTATTCCCAGCTGTCCAATCTATCATACACTCCTCATTCCTAACCACAGCTTGGTATGCCACTCGAACTGCTATGCCTGCTCCTCATGCGGACCTAGCCCCTTGATGGTGTAGGGGTAGTTCATTATGTAGCCTTTTCCTCTCCCTTACCCGGGCGCCCTTTGATTGATATTCTGCTGTAAATTATCCGTCATGGTTTATTGTTGCACTTCATGTTATGTCTTGTTCTTGTTATTTTTGCCTAATTCCTTCTTGTTTGTATATGTATTGTATTGGCAAAATGTACAAATAAAATCTTCTTTTGAAAAAAAAAAGGGAAAAACTAAATCCATATCTTTCTAAACTGTGCTAATTTATTACTAAATGGACATGTATCCACAAATTTACTCAGTGGATGATAGAAAAAAATTAAGACAGAGACCAATTATTCTTATTTAAAGGTACTTATATTTTCTTACTGTAAAATGAAACCTTATGAAAAACACTAGTTCTGGGTTTTCATAGGCTTTTTGTTTACTGAGAAACATTTAGATCTTAAACAAAAAACAATCCTATAAATCTTTTTATTCTAAAACCTCAGGTTATTCTCCCCAGAAATAACATACATGTCAGAAAGCTTGAAAGAAATATAACTAAAACATTGTTAACATCAATAAAACGAAACAATGTCTGTGTCAAGAAGCAGACCACATCATTTATATATGTATGCGAAACAAATATATGGCTTTTCATTTGATAATATACTCTGTATGCTTTTACCCAAACTGCTAAATCTTATGAACCTATTTCTGTCAGTCAAAATATATAAACAACAGGTTGGCCAGGCCTGGACTACTCTATGCTGACTGAAAAACTAAATAAATAGTTCAGACTCCTCTGTAGTCAATGCACACATCCCATTTGTTGCGCACTGCTTAAAATAATCTCAAATCTCCAAACAAAGCACTGTTGTGATTAATACACTTTGGATTTCTAGATGTATTTCTAGATCTGCAGAACTGCCATTTTACATGTGTCTGTAATATCATAACTGATTGGCAAAACCAAACTTTATTCTATAAACCTCTTTATAAGCAAATGTAATTTGTTTTACTTATTACAATGATGTATAATTTCTGGAAGGTCTAAGGTTTATTAGAAGAAGTGCAACCTATTCAATGGATCACTGCCACTTATTTAGGATAGATGCTGCATCTGCATATTATAGAACTTTTGGCAGGAGTTACAAACAAAGTGATAAATCAGTCTTCAGGCTCGACAAAGTCATCTTGATCAATAGGTATGCCATAAAACAACCTGGAAAGGAATACAAAAGTGGAAAATTATGTAAGTAAATAGTTTACTAGCTATTGACATTATTGAATTTGCAACATATTATAATGGAAAATGTCAAAATGTAACTTTTCAGAATAAAAAAACTTCTTCCAAATATGTGGAATGAATGCCTGTCAATCTGGACTGGATCCTAAAAACTCATGCATTCTGTGTACATTTTCAGGGGCAAAATGAGAATTGTTCTAATTAAACATGCTTCAATTGCCAGTTTAAAGATACATAGTTTTTATACTGTATACAGTAACAACAGAAAACCATAACAGAAAAAAAGATACATATCTATTTCTATATTAGTTACTATAAGTGATTTATTTATCCAATTGCAAAGTTAAACAAAATAACTGGAGTTGTAATAGTGTTGTGGGGTTGCAATAACTCTGAGGAAGTGGAGGAGCCCTGAAACGCGCCAGAAGTTGTGACCTTTTTTGTGTGAGGCAGTTTCCCAAAGTGTGAAGGCATAGCTCCATACTGTGTCCATTGGCTTTTTCATCCAATGCACATTCCCTCTGTGTTTTCCATCCCTTTCCCCAGCATTGCAGGTCAAGACTGGATCCTACCTACCCTTAAAAAGACACAGACCTACACAAGACTACTACATGGACTAAAGAGGATTGTCGGGAACTTTATTGATTTATTAACTGAGAACTTAGCTTGTCATCAAATGGGGCCTCAAAGATAATTTCCTCCAGTTTACATGTGTGGTATGATTAAAAATTTTTTTTTCAATGTATATCATTGTCACATCTTTTTCTTTAGTGTAGACACTGCTTCCACAACACTATTCCCTCTCCGGTTGTTTTGTTTATCACCATTTGTGAGGATAGTGAATCCCACTCTATAGCGTATTTGAGGTGAGCACCCAGTGTGTATATAGCACCCAAAATAATTCACTTTCCCTTGTTGCAAAGTTAAACAAGTTTAATTTAAATAAAGAGTTAGGACTAAAGCTGTATATAATGTATTGACTACAGAACCCAGTATCTATGTCTTTGATGGCCTACAGAAATGGCCATCTGAGTGGCTGTTACCCCAAAGTTATCCCTTTCCATAAAAGTCTAACATTATAGCCTAAATAAAAGGTGTAACAATGAATAATACGTACTGGTTAAAGCACGGCGAAGATGAATCATTATAATGGATGTAAGGATTTCCTCTTGATAATGTGTTCATACANAACCAGCAGAAGTATTGCTTACACCCAGTGCAAGTCATTTTATTGCAGCCATCGATTTTCTGTGAAAATATTAATGTGACATTGTATTTCATTGTAATGTACTTATACAACATAAATAAATCCATATCTATCACATGTACTATATGTTTAATAATGGTTTAATAATGGTATATACAGATATAAGTTTTTCCTGTTCTAATTGTATAATTCTCATATCACACACAAGTTCTGTACTATAGTAACATGAGAGAAGATATGAACTGATTGTTACAATGGTTCATTCTTTTAAATCATCATCATCATTTTGGGTAAATTGCTAAATTACCACAGTACCTTTTTTTACTGCACTTTTGGAATTTAATAGTAACCAGTGACCTACAGCATTACTTTCCACTTAATGACACTGCAGTAGATCCAGACCGGTGTGTATTCTCTGTAGGCATGGAAGTTTGCCATTAAAAGTGGTAGAGAAGAGTTACCTTTAGCTGACTATGTGGATCTGCTTACATACCATTTCGAAAACTGCCAACCCTACAAATTCATTAGCATGCCCTAATCCCTAAAGCCTATATGGCTTTAGGGATTAAATTAGAACTCAACGCTCAATACTAATGTTCAAATGTACAGAACATTAAACATTCATATGTTTACATTGTAATGTCTGCGGCCTGCATGTGCAGATGCTACAAGTTACGGAATTTATTCAAGTGGCTTTCATAAATGCTAAAGTCTGTATCTCATTAACCAGGAGAATTTCTACATGTACCACTGTGTTTCACAACTCTCCCAGAACATCCTATACACCCAGGAGAGTAAAGCTGGTTACATGATAAATGATAATGCAATGACACAACATCCCCACTTTTCCAATCCCACAGTTTAGCTAATTTAGGCCATCTTTTAGTGAGCAGGTCTGATTAATAAGCTGAGACAGTAGTGCTAAAATTATTGTTTTATATCATTATGTTTTTCACAACTGATAGGGTGACCAAGCTGTAGTCCCGTTCTCATTGTGCTAGGGGTGTCTATGTAATATCATGCCTGTACTGAGAGTAGCCACAAGCTTTAATAGGGAACACCGTGAAAAGATAGGACCANAGTAAGCAGGGTGTATTGCACAACACCAAAAACTGTTATGGATTAATTGTCATAGCATAGATTAGGACCCACATGGGAACTTAAAATGCCCAATGCAGCTCTGATAATGGTAACACTCTCCTATCCTAATATAATTCCATATCCAATAGATGTAGAGTGTAAATTAAATAACTTGATCGTACAGAAAATCTGCCTCCTGCAAATAGGGAGAACAATCTCAAAACAGGCTGCTGCTATACAATAGTTAATTCCATAAAAGTAGTGGAGTATTTAGTCTGCAATCTCTGTATTAGGATACTAGAGTGTTCCCATTATCATATTAGTAATTTATTAATAATACATTATTACACAAGAATTGCAGAATTGTGGATTTCTTGGTTTTAATAATTATATGTGTTTTACACTCCCCCTTCCCCGACAGGAGAGGAAGTTCTTTATGAATACAGGCACTCTCTGGTGCCTGTCTTTGCCACAGCTGCCCAGAGAGGCGAGTATAAATGTTCTTTTTTATAATGTTAAAGTTGGGAACTATATTGTTATCAATTGTTCCCAATCAAAAGCTCATGTTGGCTCATACACGGCTCTCTTCAGAGAGGAGCTGTGTGGATCGGGTAGAATCACTGGTTTGTCCTTGAGTAAAAATAGGCAGGTGAAGGCATTTCTGTAATTTTTAAGGCATCAGATACCTATAGAGATGTTAACGCGATCATCGCACACACAGACACACACTTTAGCACTGCACAATGACAGTTCTCTTGTATAATTTACATTAGTTAGAAATTGTAAACATTTAATATAATATTACCTGAATGTGAGTACCACAGCGTGGACAGCATTTAGAGTTCTGCTCCAGCCAATCCATACTTTCCATTTCTTCCACTGCTTTTTGGATAACTCTTTTACCGTACCTCTTCTCCAGGAATTTCTTTCCATCTTCATCTGCTTCCAGATATTCAGTCCGCAACACGATAAGTTTTTCTGGAGGAGGTTAGGAAAGTATTCTGAATTACATTATCAACTGTAATTAAACTGCAGACTATTAAACACACTATATAAATATAAGAGTTTCATGTTAATCAACGGTCAAGGATGGGGAGAAAAAACCTTACATTTTACACCAACAATTTGTAAAAATATTTTTTATAGCAGATTTACCTGGAAGTTGCCAGAACTGACGGTGTGTAGGAAGAGCATTAAGTCCTATTACAACTGTACTAAATTGCAACCAGGATGATTTCCAAAGCAATATTTTGTAGTTGGATGTTATAGGGCTGAGGTATGGCAATCTGTGGCTCTCTAGATGTTGTCAAACTGCACATCCCAACATGCTTTGTTAAGTATCAACTGTTAAAGCAACAGTTAAAGGGGTTGGGGTTGCCTACCCCTACTGTTATAGGCAGATAAAACATATATTTACATATATCATCAGAAAAGAGGAAAAAACTGCAGTCACAATCAACTGAAAAATTACAGTTTGCTGAGACAAGAAACAATGAACCTACCTGCTGTGACTTTGCATGCTGAAACTCCGTGGTAGGTCATCCTGCAAAGGGTGCAAAATGCATATTGACAGCCTGGGCAAAGGGCCATTGTGCCTCCTGGCTCCTGCATAACTGGTGTCTGACAGCTTGGACGTGGACAGTAAACAACATCGGCCATCAGATCTAAACTAGACTGCAAGAGGAGACGATCATAACGGCTGAATAGCTGCTCCTCCACCAGTTCCTTAACCTGAAAATACACAAGAACTTACACTACTGATAATCATAAACCAACTCCTGTTTTGGTCTGAAACATTATGCACGCATTCTCCACTGCCTCTTCTTCAATGATCAATACTGTCTTGACTGGACTCAGCATTCAGAAAAAGGTACATTTCATGGGACCAAATGAAAGGTACATATTTGCACGTAAAGGGAAGATACTGGCTGACATCTCATCTCAATACTGATTAGCTGGCCATACATCTATAAGATGGGGGTAAGATGATGCGATGCGCACTCCTGTTAGTTGCACATGAGATCATAGAATCTTGCCTGCTGCAGACAAGATTCATGGACTTCGCTGACGATTACCTATATTTCACATGTGCATTTAGCACATGCAATGTACGGGAGTGATGCATCTCGCCCCATTACAAAGATGTGATGAAAAAAATCTGCCTTCCTAGCAATTCAACATGGTTTGCCCAAGTGACAATTTCTATCTGATTTCCTCTTATTTAAAAACTTACAACAGTGGTTCCCAAACTTTCTCAGTCGAGGGACCCTTAGGATCTCCATTAATTTTTTGAGGCACTCCTAAGACAAAATAATTTCTCATTTTCCCATTTCCAAATATGGTAGTCAAAATAGTGTAATAGAAAAAGACATACTTACTTAGGTAAATAAATACTTCAGAGCACGTGTTGCTCCTAAACAAGACGTATAGTTGCAATGTAATAGAATGGTTGACAATGGCTGATTTGTGCTGAAAATTCACCAATATCATGTGGAGGAGTAATAAAGACACTTTTTAGGAACTATATCATATCATTCGGGATTGGGATTGAAAAAACAGATTTTATCATTTACAATCTGTTGATATTATCATGTATGTTTAGTGGGGAAGCACTGTACTTTGGGTTTTTTTCTATTACATATATGAGTATTCAAACCTAGGGATGCAGACTTAGGGGTATATTTACTAAGCCGCGAGTTTGCAGTGAGATTGGAAAGTGGAGATGTTGCCCATGGCAACCAATCAGATTCAAGCTTTCAGTTTCATTTTACACACTGGAGAATGTGAACTCGAATCTGATTGGTTGCCATGGGCAACATCTCCACTTTCCAATCTCACTGCAAACTCGCGGCTTAGTAAATATACCCCTTAGTCTGTTACCTGGAATTTACTACTTAGTGGAGTGGGCCTCCACTTCCCCAAAAGCGCATCTCCCAGCACCTTGGTGTGGGTGTATACACAAGACTTATAATTGCTCTTCTAAGCAACGCTAGCAACGTGCCACCATGTCTGAAAAAACATTCTGTGAGACCCCACATTGAGAGCATTACAGCACCCCAGGGTGCCAGTTTGGAAACCAATGTTTTACACAAAACATAAATGCATTGACATATTCTTTCAAAACAAATGGAAATATCAGGCAGTCAGCCAGTCACGAGGGGGAGATTCACACCCAAAATGCTTTCAGCATCATCAGCCTGCAGATTAGTAATGTGTCACTTAAAAAAAACACTAGAGGTGACAAGCCTATTACTAATAACATAATTAAATACAGAATCCTTTTGCTAACCTACACTCACTATCAAGATATATCCCAGCTCGTTCTCACAGAACTTCACAGGATCTCTTCTACACTAAACATCTACTCTCCAGACAATTTTCCCTGGTCAATTGTATTGGTTAATGATCTGACAAAACCTGTTCATAAATAATAAACAAATAAGAATTCTGAAGACTCTCATTTTCACACTATGAGCACTGAGATTTACCAGCCGTAAACAGTAAAACCAAAAAGCAAAATTTCAGTGATGACTCAAACAGTTCTCTTACCTTAACACTCCTCTTTCATTATCATAACTTTCCGTTCTCCGCAGCCTAACCCTCCTTTTCTACACTCCATTCTAACCCTCATTTTCCCCTTCTATGTTATATTCCTCTCTCCCACAATAGCGATACGGCCTGAGGAGTATGCAGCCCTGGTGCCAGCTAGCTTTGGGCCGGTTGAAATAACCTCATGCTGCATGCTCATTTATATTGATAACAATATATACCAGGCTGGTGAGNTCTAGTGCTTTTAGCTGTAAAGCCAAAAAGAACCCACACCACAACTCCTTCCAATTTTCCCCCATCAGTTTAGGGTTGTCAGCACTAGTGATAGCTACAAAGTGTAAACATCACATCTAAATTCTAATCCTTTTGCAACAGATGAAATTTTACACAGTGTAACTTTCCACCTCATTTTTTCATACATTTTCAAATTCTGGGTTCAGTCAAGATTGTGTCTACAGGTATAATGTATTAACAATCTTGTGATTTCTTATANTCAACTAACAATTATCTTCTGTTGTTATTTAATCTATTCTGTATAGCATATATAAGCGGTTAATTTTCCTATAAAGGTCTATCACTTATAATGCAGGTTATTTTCTTGTTCACATTAGTGACAAGAATTAGCTTTGCCCTACATGTTAGTGATAGCCTTATTGTCATATATATGTTACGGTATGGTATAACAGGAAAAAAGCTGTCAATAAAAAGATAAGTTAAAACAAAGGGTTACCTGAGCAGGTGTTGCAACAGATGTGCACTTTGGCTCTGGACAGTGTAGTGCGTGGACCTGTCCATCTTTTATTTGGATTTCAAAATAGTCTTTCAGGCAGCAATTACAATATACATGCTGGCAGTCCTTAAAGTGCGTACACTCACTACCAAGCTTCTCTGAGAAGCAGATATTGCACAAAAACAGTTTGCTGTTAAAACATTTCTTCTNCTGAGCTTCATTAAAGTCCAAGATGTCTTTCACCAGGGTAGACAATGACTGAACGTCCTGTATGGCCCGCTTGTCAGATGCTCCTTTTTCAAGTATGATCGAGGCACTGCAGGCATATGCATTTTCAGGAACATGCGCATGGCTCTGGGAAACATGGCTGCACACTACAATTTCATAGGGGGATTTTATATCTAAGTACTCNAGTGTCTCCTCCTTAAGAAACTGCATCCAGGCAAACAGAACAACATTTCCACTATTCTCCTCCCATATGTCATCTAAACGCTGGCACAACACAGTAAGCTGAAATATTAAAGAGATATTTTTTTATATAGATAATAGTTTAATATTTTTTATAAAACTCTACAAGTAACAGACAAATCTACAAAACCAGGTGAATGGAGACAAAGACAAGTAAAATGGAAAAGAACACAAAGGCAGAGGATCCTCCTTGTGACATATACTTTGGTTAAATGATGTGACCAACACACATACAGTTTATTTTATCTAAAATATCAGATACTAGCATTCCCCTGCTGGATGTTAAAATAACATCTCCACTTGGAAGGACTCAATATTGAAGTTTAAAATAACAGGACAAACTGTAATAACTGCCATAGAAGCATTGGTCTGGTGTCGGATCTATGCTGCATTCTAGTTAAACAAAAATCTAGTCTATTGCTCATAAACAAACTGGTTTAAGTCATTTGAACATATAAACTGGATATGGATATGACTGAGTTAGTGAAATGTATGCATATATTAACACGTCATTAAAAGCCATTATCATTGTCACAGGTGTCAAAATAAACCCATTATGCATGCTATATAATGTTACAGCATCTGCGCCTTACGTATTAACTGCACACCTGTTTTGGTGAAAGCCACTTGCAGCTAAGGGTGAAGACCGGTGATGTGGTGGATGGGTAACCTGGAGGAAGTTCAAAATTCAGCACAAGTGGTGGTAGGAAAGA
Organism: Platyplectrum ornatum; assembly: GCA_016617825.1. Classification (NCBI taxonomy): domain Eukaryota; kingdom Metazoa; phylum Chordata; class Amphibia; order Anura; family Limnodynastidae; genus Platyplectrum; species Platyplectrum ornatum. The sequence goes on from JABWIB010004535.1 coordinate 26,210, forward strand.
AACAGTGTTCTCAAAGCTTTCTGTGATCCCATTAGATTCAGTGTTATCTTCAGAAGACAGAAAATGAGAAGTATTTTCACCTTTATATTCAAGATGTACATAATATTTATACATTTCCAAAAACAAATGANCATACAGTGGAAAGTAAAGGTGGCCATACACGGGCNGATATCGTGAGCTTTGGATAAAATTCGGTTCGTGGATTGCCACGAACCTAAACAAACGAACATCGTGATCAATCGGATNAAAAAAAATACCTGTAAAATATAGAAATAAATTAAATTAAAATACACTCACCCGTCTGATGTGTTCGCTGGGCACCACAGCGGTGGCCAGCACCTTCTCCTGTGTCTCTATCCTGCACGGAGAGTACGCTGTATACACGGGACGGCGTCACGTATATACAGTGTCCACTCCGTGCAGGAAAGAGATGCCGCCGCACAGGAGAAGGTGCTGGGCACCGCTGTGGTGCCCAGCGAAGACATTAGACGGGTGAGTGTATTTTTATTTAATTTATTTCCTTTTTTTTCAGGTATTTTTTTTTTCCCCCATAGGCCATCATGGGAACGACATTGTTCCCGTGGATGGCCTGGAAACAGGGTGCCGATTATCCACGGGAACGAAGTCGTTCCTGTGTATAGCCAGCTTTATTGCTCTGTGTTTTCATGATCACTTCACAAACTAACTTGCTAGAATCCGTTATCTTCCATATCCAACTGGATTAAACTGTAGACAGCTCAGAAGTTTGCATACACACAACCAAGAAGGAATGATTCCAAGTGAGCTGTTAAGANCATCAGAAAGATAATTTTTCCAATCAACAGATAAATGACCCTCACAGCAGAAATCTGTTACATGTGTACTCATAGAACATGCATTTTGATGAGTACACATGTAACAGATTTCTGCTGTGAGGATCATTTATCTGTTGTTTGGTAAGATTATCTTTCTGATGTGTACCCAGCATAAGCTTGGAATGACCTGAACCAGATTGGTTTGTTATGTTGAAACAAAATGGATATTTTTGTGCTCACAAACAAATCTGTTTCTCTGAATACATCTGGGGTGCACTGATACACGCTGGGTAAATAGGCAGGCTAGGAGTGAGTATAACTAACCTACAGAATTTATAAATNTACCCTCCTTTTCTCTATGCACACACCTAGAATTTTTTAAACATGGAAACACATTTTCCATATAGTAACTCTATTAGCATTATATTTATTTTGCCAATACTTTAGTATTAGTCATCCATCTGTACAACTTGAATGTCTNCACAGGTATGTGTACATGCATGCAGAAATATTCATGAACTTACTTTTCACAGAGATTTTAAATGGTGGAGGTAATTCAAGACACACTTGAATTTCCCCTCCTGGAATTATTTCTGCTCTTTTAAATTCATCTTCAGAGTATATACTAGCAAGTGCTAGCAGTTCATCTTCTTGGGCTTCCTGGTTTTCGCTTGACATTGGTTATCTGTGAGAATTATATACAGAAAAACAGACTGATATGCTCAATAGTGTTAATGTCATGTTAAAGAAACAGTATGTCAGATCCTGAGTGGTTGATTTGTGCATATTTTAATGTTTAAAGAAGATGAAAACAAAACATAAACGTAAAAGTATTTTCAGTTGCATGTTTATTTGTACTTGGTGCAACTGTAGCGACGACTTATCTTTCAACAAAGCAAATTATTTATTAATATACTTGAAAGAGCCAGTATATAAAGAGAAAAAAGCGGTTCTTTTATAACCGCACTCTAATCCCGCATTTATATTAAGTTAAAATATAACCTTTACTTATAACGACTAAAATACAATTCGTTCTGTGAGAACAAACGGCNAAATATATAAAAGATAGATGTAGAGAAATTGTGAAAAAAGAAAAAATTATGAATAAAGTGATTAAAAGTTATGATCGCCCTATGGCAGCCTCAATATATAACCCCAATTCTTGCTCTCTTCGGAAAGTGTTGGGATGTACAGGGGGAGGGAAAAAAACTTAAAAGATAACTCTCTAGACCCTCATCATTTACCCCCTGAAAGATCATTAATGTGTATCCTCTGAATACATATTATATGTATCTCATGTAACTGCTACCACAGCACTTGGCTAATTCCCACTCAGCACATATTAGTATTATCAATCACTATCCTTTATTATACAGTAAGGGTGGCTAGCCACAAGAGAGCAAAAATAATTGTTTAAGGGTGCCACGGGCGCACCATTCTCAACCTCTAATATTATTGAGAGGATAAATTCTAGCATTGATGTTGTGAAGGAGAAATTCCCGCTTTATTNTACAGTACTGAANAAACTCACTGTATATAGGTGTGCTAGAGTAAATTTTTTTCTTTTACTAACAAAGCAAATTAGCCTGTAACATGCACATAAAATAGGCAATATAAGCACAATAATCAGCCTCAATATCTGGAACTGTACGTTCAAGTTATTCAGGTTTACAGATGATTAGTAATGTATGACATTCCTTTATAACTTACTGAGGCACCACTACTATACGGTAAGCAAATATGTTTTAGGATTGCTGAGCTTGGAATTTCCTATTGCTGATTATGCCTACTTTACAAATTCATAATTTATTAAATATAAAAATATTGTTGCTATTGATGCCAGGGTGCATAGAATGCAGTGATTACTGTCATATTCTCAGTCAAAATGTTGTTAAGCCTAATATATTTGTTAAGAATAATATGCAAACACAAAGCAATAGGGTGACAACAGCCGTACAATGTAATAAATAAAAAACTGGATCAGAAATTAGTTTTGATCAATTTAATGNCTGACCTTTCATCTGAGAATCATGGTTAATACTGAATTAATACTTATTCAGATTAATACTGAATAAAATCCAAAGACCTATCCATGGACAACTATATAATCCTCTAGCACAATGAAGTCACACTCTCAGTCACACAAACGCATGTGCAGGATTAGTCCATGTTTATGCATAACGGAATTGTCTATTTCAGGGGTTCTCAAACTATTTTGACTGGGACCCCATCTGACAAAAAACTTTTTTACATGACCCCAACAAGTTACCGCCAATACCTGTATATATTTATAAATCACACACTGGTGATTTCTTTCACCAAAACATCAGATTATCATTTTAAACAGNGATAAGTATAAGTTTAAAAGAGTCTGAAAGTTCCCCTTTAACCCTTTGGACATTGTATTATTTGTGCATCATGACAACTGCCAATCCTATGTGACAAATGAATGATGGGACTGGTTCAGTGCAGCAGTTTAGGTGGCCACGGGCATGTATCACAGTGACACTTCCGGTCCCATAGTGCTGGGCCTGCAGCTTGGGCGATGGTCTCTCTGAGGAAGCCGCGACCCCATGCAGGTCCCGACCCACAGTTTGAGAACCGTGGGTCTATTTTGACACTGTGCATACCCAAAAAGGAAGCTCATGCAACTAATTCTATTTGCATAGCTATTTAAACTATTGTGCAATACACAACTGCAGCTTCCTGTGATATAAAAATAACACATTTTACAAGAAGATAAAATACACTGTGTTGTAAATAAACGCATGTAAAGAGTAAAATACTGTACTTTACAGTATATTGTGTGACAGGGCTGCATTGTGTAAAGTATGTGAGGGCTGTAGCATTTTACTGATAATGTATATTACCGTGTACAGCATAGGACAGAGTTCGAACTACATGGGGATATTACACAACAGCCATTAGCAAGCTTTGGTACTCCAGGATACTATAACAGAGCTAGCTAAACCGTGACAGGGCCTATATTGTAATATACATTACTTTTTATGTGTGACAGTGCTGTACAGTGTCATATAGGTATTATACACAAATGTATATTAATGTGCACGCTTGGACCAGTGCTGCATTTACATGAGCAGTTGGATCTGGAGTTATATATTGGAAATGACTATGTACAGACATGTTACTAGATGGGGACATTATATGTAAAGGTACTGTATATTACTGCAGTATAGACATGCTCGTGTCATTGCAATTACTGGAGCTGCCTGGGAACTATGCACCACGCACTGAACATTTATTACAGCACATACATTTATATGTACAGTGGCACGGGACATCGTCATTATTATTACTACGTGTACTTGTGTATCAGTGATGACAGCAGATCTCACCCTAATAAATACACCGCTCCAGTCAATGTCAACAGTCAGCGTTCAACTGCTTATGAGCTACGAGTCCTGGTTTCCAGAGAGCCATGACTTCACTGTCGTTGAAGAGACCCGTTTTGGTTAGCAACAGCGCCACCTCTGTACAGGAGGGCCCCAATTTCAACACCAGAGATGGAGTGTATAGAGCAGTATTTGCAGTTTATAGTATTATTTTTCTGGTTTCTTTATTACCAATCATGAGTGTAACCTTATTCTTTCTAATACCTCTAATGACTTCTAACGTCTTTATCAATTAATATATTGCTCACCTATTATTATTTATTTTTAGCTACATTTTAAAACATAAAATGCATTTTCATATTTTATTTAAATTTTTCCCCTGTATATCATTCAGATAAGCTAAGAGGGTGATAAAGCTTTTTCTACCAAGGTAGTTTGCTGGGGCTTTGAAGTGCCCAGGTCATTAACCCTGTTCACACTGCTAAAACTACCCTGGTCAACACCGTTCACACTGAACCAGGGTTGTTAGGTAAAAGATGTAATTCATCATCATCATCATCATCGTTATCATAATAGAGCCGTGATTGGTTTAAAAAGTGATGTCATAAGATATATTATTTAATATATATTAAATAAATAATGAAAAAAATTATAAAAAAATGAATCCATGTTTATGCATAATGAAATTGTCTATTTTCACACTGTGCATACCCAAAAAGGAAGCTCATGCAACAATATATTAGTTAAAGAGTAAAATTTTTTTCTAATGATACAATAAAATCATACATTGCACTGTGTCCAGTGCTCACATTACATATAAAAGCTGGCATTGTACGGTACTATGCCGGCTTTTATGAATATTGGCATAGGTAAGGTTTTTGTTAATGTTGGGCAAGCCAGCACTAACAAAATATCTTCCTATGCCTTTCATTTATTAAAGCCCACATAGTACTATGCCAGCTTTTATATAATGTGAACACTGGACACAGTGCAATCTATGATTTTATTGTTTTATTAGAAAAAAAATGTTACTCTTTAACTATTAGATTCCGGTCCAGAGTTTACAGAGGGAGGAGTAACATAGGACGTCAGTCCATCAAGTTCAACACATATTAGATCTCCTGCGATCCTAATTTTATAACTGAAGTTAATCCAGTTTAAATACCCATGCACCCTCCTGACTAAGGTAGTAAATAACTTACCAGTCGTAACCCTGAATACCCTTTACCTCTAAAAATGAGTCTAACTACTTCTTACATAGCCCTTACTGTAAAGAGCCTTTTCCTCTGCTGGTTGTGAAAGTTCCTTTCTTCTAATCTTAGCGGGTGACCACGTGTCCTCTGTACAGTTCTATGGGTAAAGTGAGTTCCTGTGAAAGATCTCTGTACTGATATTGATGGTAATCATATCACCTCTTAGACCTCTTCTCTAAATTAAATATGCCTAAACCTGCTAGCCATATTCCAGATGAGACCTCACCAACGGTCTATACCATTTTATTTTTACGAGTGGTAAAATTACACAGTCGTCCTGTGCATCTATGCCTCTATTTATACATGCTAATATCTTATTGGCCCTTGCTACTGCTGATTGACATTGTGCCCTATTGCTAAGTCTATTATCTACAAGCACTCTTAAATCCTTCTCAATTGAAGACTCCCTTAAATTAATCTCATTTAATGTAAAGGTTGCATGCTTGTTGTTGTGACCTAAATCCATAGTTTTACATTTATCTATGTAAATCTCATCTTCCATTTGGCTGCCCACTCCCCCAGTTTATTCAAGTCCCTTGTTAGACAAACGACATCCTGCTCTGTTTTTATTACCCTGCATATTTTATTATCATCCGCAAAAATAGTGACTTTGCTCTCTAAGACATCCCCAAGGTCATTTATAAATATATTAAAAAGGAGTCTATTTACTATTTAATGAAAGTTATATTTTATAACTATAATTAAAACCAACTTACATGTCTGTTCTCATGTTGTTCTGTGCATCCTACCTCTTCATCCTGTGGCATAGGAGAGGCATTAAGTCAATCCAGGAATTGGTGGATAAGCAGTGACATTCCCCTTTAACATATCAGCATCCAATGACTCACTATGACTTCCTGAGGCTTTTTTTTTTCAAGTGCAACATTACATTGCCACAGTATTGTGCTACCTCTCTGGGGTATTTATGTTTTATTACAACAAAGTCGGCCATCCAGGAGGGTGATTTCAGTAATACCCCATTCCCATTACCAGCCTTGAAAAAGCTGGCTTAAGAGCCAGGGTGTAGGGCTGGTGAAATTGGAGGGGCTGTGAAAAAAGGACAGTGCAGAGTACCAGAAAAAGACGGCTTTATTGTAAAAAAGCAAGCTCTACACTCTACACATTGAACCCTGCTTTTTGCTACTGTCACAATGGGACTGATTAATATCAATTGCTTCTCCTAATTTCTACCAATCAATAGGTTAGATAAACAGGGACCCCCAGCCAAAACCTCACAGATCATAAAAGTATTTATTATCATAAATTCAGTTAAGGAAGAATAGTAATTATTAGATTCACATATGTCACTCTTAAATATGAACATCAATCTTAGCATACAATATTACTAAAATACAAAATTACAAATATTCTCAGCTTAGCCAAACTACTAATATTC
>JABWIB010004536.1:17060-30057 GCA_016617825.1 Platyplectrum ornatum
ATTTACTTTATTTTTTACTTTATTTTCAAGTTAATGAGGCAGGTAATTGTCCATAGGACATTACCTGCCTCTTGTGTCCCTGCACTACGCCTGCACCATGTCCCGACATGGTGCAGGCTGCGCTTTCAATTAGCAGGGCTTAGCCCCTTTTCTCATTACCATATGGCGGAGTTGCACAGGCACGGAGTCGGGCTTTGTGCCCGACTCCGTGCCATTCAGAGCGCAGATCGGCGAATCTTCGTGTCTCCGCCTGCCTGGCTGGCAGAGACACAGGCCTGAATCAGGCCCATGGATGTGGACATATAACTTAAAGCCTAATCCTGATATAGTAAAACATTTTTGTGGGTGTGCAACTTTTCCGTCGGATAACTATTAGTAAATAGAGCCCCATGTTACAGTTGGTACAAACTACATCTTTTCACGATGTATACACATCTATCTAGGAATTGTTCAATTGAATCTTATATTTATTATCCAAGGCCAACACACATTGGTTTTTTTTTATTGACTACTATTGATTTTAAATACTTTACTTATAAAACCTCTATTATGAAGGCCAACCACTATGTAGATGCTATTGATGCTATTGATGTGTTTGCTTGTGATTTACATTGTGTCAAGAANACATGAGTAGGAAAAACCCTGGGATGATGGCATCAGGTCTGTTTAAAGTGCTATTAATAAGTGGAAAATTGCATTTATCTATTCTTGTCAATATGAAAACTCTTCTTATGAACATCTTATAAAAGAGGGAATCACAGCATCAATAAGTACATCAAATACTAATTATAGAAATCTAAAACTGTTGTAGGCTCAAAATACATTAAAGATAAAATTTATTCCACACATATCACAAGAGAATTGCTTGCCTGCAGGCAACTGTAGTTACAATATAATATATCAAATACAGTTTACAATGCAGTTTATATTGTCAAGAGTAACAAATACCAATATAACCTTAATTGTATTTATTTATTAATGAGTCTGAAGCTGCTCAAAGGGAATCCAGCATGTGACTTGTATGATTGTAAATTTATATTCTAAGCAAATATCAAGTGGACAAGGGTGTGTATTCATCCAGAAAACAAATTATGCATCCAGACATGTGATCATTCCTTTCCCTCATCTTCTTTAAAATATGTAGCTCAATGTTGCACATCAAANTAAGTGCCAATGAAACCTTTAATTTAATTTTCATTTAATTAAATTTCACCCAGCTTCTCTCTACAACTATTGCAATAAATTACATATGACTTTGTTAAACATGGAACACTTATGCATCACAAGGTGTGACCCACAGAAACTTTTGCATTGCATCTTAGTTAATTTAGTAGTTTAAGTAAAATAATGTACTATGGTCAGCATTCCATNCAGTAACATCCTGCCTCTATCCCGACAATGCACCACTAGATCTATACAGATGTTTAAATCCTATGGATCTAAATATGTAGGTACTGTAATAGATAAAGTGCAGAAGACTGGTAAAACATGGAATGTTAGGGATTCCAGAAGAATGGGAATGGGAAACAATGACCTTGTATAGGAAAAGCTGGGAAAAAAGGAGTTGTTCTGGCTTACAAAAGAGATAGCTAGACTGTCCAGAATTAAGAAAAGTCAGAAGAATGATGATAAAGCACCAGATTCAGGTTCCTTGTACCGGATTCAGGTTCCTCGTACCGGATCCAGGTCCCCGCCCCTCCGATGCAGTGCCGCGTGCGTCAGAAAGGGGAGTGAACTCCCTTGTCACTCCCCACTCTCGGCCGGAAAAGGCTTATTGACCCCTGTCTTAAGTCATTTGTGCGAATCNGTGGTCCGTGCGATTGCTGCCCGCATGAATCAGCATTAAAAAAATATTCTAAATATTTTTGTTATATGTGGTTACATGTAGTAGCAGTATACCACTATTACACCAGCTTTTTATCATTGAAAACAAATTTAAAAGGTATATTTTTTTCTGCACTTAGACAGCTAGTAGTTCCTGCTTGCTCACAACTCTTCACATCAGTTTCCAGCTTGGAGATAGTGAGTTGCTGACACCAAACTAAAATTATAATAGGTTTCCTTGGATTTACCCTTAATTCTATCTAATTGGATAAAAAATTATGAGCTCCAACTACCGCCACAACAGTTTATTGATAGTTAATGACTGAGGTACCTCAGTCACCTCAAAATACGTTTTACATTAAACCTGTTTTTTTCAGTATTCCTATTATAAGTTCTGACTGACCCTCTAGCTTCACCTATACTCACTGCACATTTTATAAGAATATATTTTATTTTCTAAATGTACTTACCCATTCTTAAAAAAAAAATAAAAGAACCTGCCGTCAGGTATCACACATGCTAATCATTCTATCTGGTAACACATGGGTTTTACATAGACAACAAAAACAGTGTTGTATAAATATTAAAGACAAATATGTATGGAAACTAAATAAATGGTGGAGAGGAACTAACAATTATATATATTTTAAATGTATTTATTATATCCATATACATATAGGAATNATCTTATCAAGGGAATTGCAAAACAATAAACAAAATAAGAGAAATGCAGTCCAATGAATATCCTTANTAAATAGTGCTGAGGATAGAGGCGCTGAGGATTATCTAGGTTAAAGGAAAGTGAATTGAAGGAACTTAAATGTCCTGAATGTATAATCAGGTCACCAGTAGCATACTTACCCCCAACAGTGGGCTATTGTATGGTCCATAACAAAGATGAAGACTCCAGTAACCAATATTTACCATCTAAGATNTATAAGTCTGGGTCCTTGCTCAATGAAAGGNGCATGAAATCTAAGAGAACGNNATTCGGACACTCTATNAAAAGTTCAAGTGGTATAAGTGTACATATCAATAAACCTAGGTGACACGTTTTGTCCAAAATGNTCTTTATTATAGCCATTTTTGTTTGAGGGTAAAGATATTTAAATGAGCATAATTAGCTCATTAGAGAATATTTGTGTAACAAACAACAAAATAAAGGTTATAGGACTCCATTGCCAACAGAATAGGACACAAGTATGCATGATTTACAAGGACACAAGTATGCATGAGTAATATATACATTAAAGATTATTAAGTCAATGGCAATGCATGCAGGTTGTATGGCTATGGTAGGAATNGTTAAAGTAGGGCATGTCTTTGCTTTTAGTGGGGTGGTAAATCTCTATTCACGTNTAATTGTTCATATCACCATTAGAACCACTGATATAAGTGACCANTGTAGTCATAAATAGTCCATATATGTTAAGTAAATCCAAAGATTATGATACAGTAATTTATACTAGTGNACAAACGTCTAGTGATTTACCTTTTGCATCCCAAAACATTAAAATTACTTATATTAAACCACACCACTATTGCTGTGAACTGAATATTGAGCAGACTAACAATAGCAAAAGCTTTTTCAGCTGAAATGCAGCATGTGAAAATATACACAGGGTTAAATGTTATATCAAGCAGCGGAAGCGAAATCTGATTCATTCATTTGAAGATACTGAATATTTCATTTTGTTCTGTTAATTTCCCAGCTTTCATAATCATTTTTAGGAATGGTTTTAAAACCTGCGGTTCAAGAAGATCTATTTTCTTTGGGGACTCAAAAAGAACTGGAATTGTTGGGCACATATTCAAAAATACTGAATAATAGGAAGCACATAAGAGATGTACTTCCACGGGCTTACTGAAGTAAATTAACTTTCCAAATGTGCCCCTTGACTATTTTTCAAGTAATTTGCATGGCCATAATGCTGTGTAAGTTGCTAATAGAATATTCATGATCACAAGAAGCTTCATTGGGCATTGTCCTATTAAAAAAATACAAAAGATTCCAAGTGAATGACTGCAGTGTATTTTAGATATTAGACACAAGAGAAAAGATTCCCTACTTTATTGTTGTAGACATCTATTGAATATTAATTGGTAAGAAAAATATGTCCTTAATTTCAGTTTTTTTAAAAACATATTTAATTACACTTTGTGATTAGTTATGGTAATATTGTTTGGTACAGAAGCGTTATCACTTAACAGAAATTCTACTTCTGTATTATTTATAAATAGAGCACACTCTGAGATCATGGAGCTGATGATCCACAGTTGCACACTCATAGGTGTTGGACAAAGGCGGGGGGGCGGATATACCCCAAAATATGAAATGAAAGGGGCGCTGCTCACATATTTTATATATATTATATTAATATAAATATTATAAAAATGTTTTCCCTATGAGGGGGGCGGGGGCGCCCAAACAGAAAACCGTTTCGCCTCCTTTGCCCAGCTAACAATGTTCTGACGCCCCAAGTAGCAGTTTCAAAACCATGTTGCAATTTGGAGGTGTGCCCATGAATTTTTATTCTAATGAGCACATCAGAGATGGTGTAAGCAGAAGGAGCACATCATTTTCCCATGGAAAATGGTAGTATTTTTTATTTTATTTTTAATAAATACTATTGTTAAAAAAAATGTGTTTGCTGTTTGTTTTAGTTTTATTAGCCGCACATAGTAGCGTCAGGCGCTATTATGCTAAAATTTATATTTATTTAAAAAGATGTAAAAATATCACTGGAGTACAGAATGGAATGCGTTTTTTTTGTCATAAGCCTTGCGTAAATCCACATTGCGCATGCGTGGGTGGAAAAAGTTGCGTGCAATATAGCCGTAACTACAGCATCCGACCAACATCGATTACGTATTTTCTTCGAGCGATTTATGGACATGGTAATCCATACAGAAGGCGTTACTATGCACTTGCATCATAATCTGCCCAATTCAAAGTATGGTAATGCGATTTTTATTCTGCACCACCTCTGACCATGGTGCAAGTCCACCGTACAGCTCCTTGCTAAATTAAGCTGACCTACATCAGCTGCTACACCTTGCTGGGCGCCTACAAAAGCATTTAAAACACGCTACAAAGCGCACACAACCAACCAAAGGCCTGCATGGCCAAGAAGGTAGTAACTGATGGAAGTATATAGATTTTTATAAATTAAAATTTATACTAAACAGTGGATACAGTGGTTTTTTTTTACAAACCAAAATAAACAAACACACTTTGAAAAACCATTACTTTTACAAAACATAAGTTGTGTGTTAGGCAAGACATTCCAAACACTTTGGAATGTCAAGATGATTGTCTCATTAAGCTTTTTATGGCAGAGAAAAAAAAACGCACCTTCCAAAATGCGGACATTCCGGCGCCGTTGCGTACAATTTAACTGATGCCGTAGATGGCGAAAAATCGCACATATACTCCCATTCCGTTTTTTTATGCGATTGCCAAAAGTATGAATCAGGTCCCGTGTCTTTTCATATGTGACATTATAACAGGTCATGTAGGTATAATTGCCTGAAAAAGATCAGATAGCTAATTTCTCTCTTTAGTCCCTAAGATGCTTTTTTTAGTCATTTCTCGTAAAGGAACAGAATATATTATACCAACTGATGGAATGGAATGGTTTGTTGATTTGATTTAAAACCTAATGTGGGTTTGAATAGCCGGGTCACTTAAAGTTTACCATTGCCCTGAATGATTGAAATGATTATTATCAGGAGGAAGGCATCAGCACAATGCAATCAGTGAGCATCAAAACTCATTTGTCCACTTTAATCAAGTTCCAAGCCGATGTCTTGCAAATCACTGAGTGGCAAAACATGTTAAATATTTGAAAGCTGACAAGTGCAAATTTTAATTAAATTGAAATGGATGTTGCCATGATTGCAATCATTAGCAAATAAACACATTTCCTAAAAGTTTGTTTTTAGCAACTCCATAATAGAACATTTAATTAAACCAGCTCTGTTATATAGAACATGACCTCTTCACTATATCATTGGACCAGACCCAGACTTGAACTTATCAACGTAAAATTACGCCGGGCAAAACAAGTTGAATTTCAGGTGAGGTAAAATGAATGTTTCTCTTTATATGCAGGAAAATACTTTGCTTTTGCTTATTTCACACATACTGACCAGTGTTACTGTTACACTGTTATTACACCTGGATGGGAAAACATCATCTCACCGCTTGTTTTCCAGGCGTATGTGCAAGTCAGGAAAAGCTGGTATTCACACGAATAAGATATATAAGAGAAACATGGGGGTATATTTACTAAGCAGGGAATTTCTGGGGAATTGAAAAGTGGGGAAGTTGCCCATAGCAACCAATCAGATTTGAACTTACATTCTCCAGTATGCAAAATGAAACTGAGAGCTCGAATCTGATTGGTTGCTATGGGCAACTTCACCACTTTTCAATTCCCCAGCAAATTCCCTGCTTAGTAAATATACCCCATGATCTCATGTTGTCACTGATACCTAGCTATATACTTTTTAGTAGGTAACAATAGGTTGCATTGGTAATTGTAACGAATCCTTTTGAGATTCTTAGGTTGTTCAAACTGACTTGATATTAACATATTTTTTACGTTTTTCACCCTCAGCCATTGCATATTACCTCACAGATTCAAATTGAAATCAGGATCTGTTTGTGAGATTGTTTATTTAAAATCGCATCAAAGTTTTTTTTACTGATGGGGAAAATCTAACTGTACTGAAGCTCTTCTTTTTACTTTGGGATACATTATTTTGTTTCATTCTATCTTTATAAGTTCAGCTTTAACTCTCTTGACAAGGTTTCTTCTATAGCCTCTGTATAGCAGCCATTGTATTATTTCACAAGCTCTTTTATTGAAATCATATTTCTATAAACAATTGCATCTAATACAAAGCAACTCAGCATGTGGTACGCTCCTGATGGTAGAGGGCAAGTGTAAGCTATTGAAATGGAAGAATTTGTTGCTGTAGTTTTGTGAAACATATCTGTTTTCAGATGGTGAATCTGTAATAGTCAGTAGACCTGGGGTTTGACTTGCCTCATCCACAGTGGGAACTTGTGTTCCTCTCGTTGCCTTTAGTCTTTCTGGATGCATTGATAACACGGAGAGGCAAAATAAGCTCCATCTGTACCTTACACCGCAGGAGCTAAACAGCATCTGTGTCCAGATTCTGCTGGGGCTGTTGTGGACATTTCCAACAACCCACATTTTCTGGACAAAAATATGACTTATTGGTCTCAGGTAGCTGGCCTTGTTGTAGAGGTATGTCCATACCCTTCAGACATGTCCTTAGGCACATACACCATTGAACAGGCTTAAAAATCGTTTTTAAAGTCATTCATAACTATAATATGGAAACCTTGGACACTCCTTATTCGCATCAGCCTGTCTCCCCTCTAATTAAATGTATGGTGATTGGAAAAACCCTTTCACCACCTCCCTTTCCCCAGGACCTCTGGAGTCCGCAATGACCCCGGACTCCATAGACACTAGTGCTTACCCCACTCCTTTGGTCTTATGATACTTACCTATGTACTTATAAAGTTGACATACATAAAGGTATATACAATATATAAGTTTTATAATATTGTAAAACATGTCTCCTTGGAATATGCTAAGGAAGCAGCAGACCACAACAACTTACCCCATCATTGTATTGTATATTAATTGTGTATATCATGTAAATACCATAGAGTGATTTAATTAAGTTTTCCTGAAATGATCATTTATAATTGGTAAGATAATGCATGTTGGTCAATTAAAGTATTTAAGTTTCCTTGTAAAAATTGCTCTAGAACATTAGATAAGGCATTTCCCAGTTCAGCTCTAATTTGCAGATTAAACATAAAGCTATGCAATATGTGAGTTCGATGGACCAGATTCAGACTTTGTGTACTTTTGATTTACTCACAAATTACTCATGAGTGGGCAAAACCATGTTAAATTGCAGGGGAGTTAAATTTAATTAGTGTTAAGAGATGATGTTTCTAATAACTGTGTAACAGTAACNCTGGTCAGTATCTGTGTGCAAAATGCAAAAATGAAGTATTCTCCCTGCATGCAAACACTGACATTCATTTTACCTCTCCCCTGCAATTCAACATGGTTTTACCCATAAGAGTGTAAGTCATGAGTGTGCTAAAATATATATAAACAATAATTCCAATTAATGTTCAACCCTTACATTGCATCATGGCATTGCTCTACACGTGCATCTATTCTTACACTATGGAGCTTAAATTTACTAAGCAGGGGATGTTGCCCATAACAAACTATCAGATTCAAGATCACATTTGCCAGTATGTAAAATGAAATCAAGAGCTTGAATCTGATCGGTTGCTATAGGCAGCATCCCCACTTTTCAATCTCCCTGCAATGTCCCCGCTTAGTACATTTAGACCAGGATCAGCGCCAAAATGTGTTTGGGTAAACTGGATTGATTTATGTTTGAAACTTATGTTTGAAACATCAAATTCTTAGATAGATTTAGGTATTGTGCAAGGATAGACTTATAAATTCAGTTTTTGGAGCCTTGCTCTTTACTAAACCTAAAATGACTGCAAACAAATCAAATAATCAGAAATCAGTAAGAACACGCAGAGAATAGATTTCACAATGCTTAATGTCTGCCACAGGAATTAAAGCAGACAGAACTGTGACAGTTTAAGGCTTACAGTAAAGAGCCATAAACTGAATAATACTGACATATATAGGTCTGTGTTATTAATGCGCTTTGTGTAGCAAGAATTTAGTTGATGCCAGTGTTTTCTTCTCTTTTTTCCATGTTTATATAGAAACATAGAATGTGATCGTAGATAAGAGCCACATGGCCCTTCCAGTCGGCCCAGTTGTCTGTTTTAAACTATACTGACCTTATTTGATTTATTTGAGTTTATAGTTTTATAGTGTTACAATAAAAATGATTACATTAGAACATTTGCTGTTCTGCAAGCCATTTTAGTATATTTAAAAAAATGAAAACAAAATAATACTGTCTCTTAATCTTTGCTTCAAGGTGACATGAGGGGCCCAATTCAATTCCGCACGAAGACGGGAAAAACGGGAAGAATGTTTTTTCTCCATCTCTTACAGTAAAAAATATTTGCTCTTTATTATGAGCAGCTAATAAAAAAACGCTAATTTATAGTCCTTACGGAGATTACATAGTGCACTTCATGCAAAATTGAATCTGGCCCTAAAAGTGAAAAATGTGGTTTGACTACATGCCTTACACAATTAGAAATTTTTTAATGGGGATCAATGAATGACAATCGTGTCTAAGCATGTATAAACTAAATGCCATTGGGCCACAGAGCAAAGGGGCAGAGCCCATGTCTGGGTGGATGGGGTGGAACAATGCAACTGGAGCAGAACTGAGCTGCACTGACTGTGTTAAATAAGTTGTCAAGGATTGACAGCATGAAACAGTTCTCAGCTACTTACAATTTACTTATAACCAGTGCTCAGAACTCATATGTGGAGTTCTGAGCCCTTTTTATGTTGTCAGTCTCAAACAATGTAGGCGTAACAGCTCCTGTGGTTACATGTTCGATTTAAACCTACAATTTCTCTAAGAATCCTGTGTTGCATGTGACCCTGAAAGCCACTTCCCCATTGAGCTGCGTAGAAAAGGAAGCGAGACACTTTTTCCCATCTTCACGCGGGATTGAATCGGCCCCTATATCACCATTAAAAATATCAAAATGTACACTGACTAATTCAAGTTTTTGTGTTCAAGCAGATAATATATTTAGCTATCCTGATTGTAAATTTTATTTTTTAATTATGAATGATAGCATTATAATTGATGAGAGCAGCGTGAAAAGTGTTACTTTAGGATATACAATCACCCCCTGAAGCATATTTGTACCTCTTGTCTTAAATATTACTTTTGTAAAGACTTACTAATTTACTGTAGCTGCATTTCAACTTTAAATGAACTACAGTACTCTGTTATTACTGCACCTTGGGACTGTTGATTCGTAGGATTATCACAGATAAGGTATAATGTGTGCTAAAAAAGAGACAACCTATTATCTGCTTGCTCATATCTTGGCAGGTGCCTCCTGGCATTAAATACTTCATAGTCTTCTAAAATACGCAGTACATGACATGTCTATATATTTCCTTAATGGAAATCTAAAAACCCACAGTCAGTAACACATAATTTGCATTTTATGCCATCCAAATGAAAAAGTAAGTACACCAAGACAGTTGACTGAAATAGATTATATAAAATTGGCAGTATTTTAAATTGCATTGGTGTACATAAACACACACACACACACAAATTCTCAGACATTTACTGCACGCCTAATAGGGCTTAGGCATTTTAGTCTTGGTATTCTTACCAGATGGCATTATTACTGATACTGGAGAGAAAATAGTTGGCCAACTAACAGGGCCTGTTGTACACTATTATATAAGAAATGAAAATAGATATTTGTATTATAATCTGAGAAATATTGAGTTTTCTTTAATTAATAAATCGATAGGTATAAATTTATTTCAACATTATCAATTTTGTATGAAGCTTCTCTTACATCTCTGAAGCACATTTATAATTTGCAGAAAATATATTTTTATATTACAATATATATGCATTGGGAATAATAATAGTTGTGAATAGAGTAATATAAATGATGAGTTTCTGTTACTCTGTTTACATGCTTATATTTAACAAAATTAACCTGAGCCATTTCGTGTATTGATTGTGTATTGGGGTTGCATACAGTGAAACCAGATCTATTTACAAACACACACACACGCACACACGTACTCCTTCTTAAATCTAACCCCATGTAATATGTGTGCCGCTCTCTCCCAGTGTCAAATGCTTTCCTCCTCACAGACATATAAGCAAAAGCATGGCACATACACTGACAAACTAGGGAATCGCAGAAACNGTCTAGCAATGATTTTGTAATTACAATGCAATCAGTTATACAGAGAATCATCATTATTTTATACCGCAATTTGGGGGCGACTGATATAAAATGTTATCACACTTGCATGTGTGTAATCTTATGCTGCTATCAGTAAATGGTGGCCGTGCAATATGATTTATCCTTACTATAAATAATCTTAATTTGTTAATTTTATTTTCCACAGTGTAAAACTGGTTGCTGAGATTAAGCCCTTAGGCATGATACTCATTTCTGCACCAACCCCATTTCCCACAGGGCTGGTGTATAAAATCTTAAGCACCAGCCCAGGTGGTATAAATTCTTATGCTGAAAGGGTAGTAATCGCCCCTTGCACACACCAAAATTAGGATACAGATATATAATAGTGTTTCTCCACTGCTATTGAATCTGAAACACATTTAAATATATCATTTGAACTTATGACTTGAACTCAGCTTAGTAAGGAGTTATCTGAATGCCAGACAATCGATCAGTTTACCAAGGAGGTCAGTAGAGGAACATACAGAGTACAGATAACACCAAGGTCTAAATTTACTAAACTGCTGGATTGGAAAAGTGGGGATGTTGCCCATAGCAACCAATCAAATTCAAGATTACGCTCTCCTGTGTGTAAAAGCAAAATGAGAGCTTGAATCTAATTGGTTGGCAACCTCCCCACTTTTACAATTCTGCAAGTTAGTAAATTTAGGCCCAGGACACTAAAACATAACTTCATGTAAGTATTACAATTCGGAAATATTTGATTATCAAATCTTCAAACTTATAAATGGTTTTCATATTGTTTTATTTCTTGCTTTAGGTCTGGCTGTGTGGTGGTAGTATGGAAGTCCTCCCATGTTCACGAGTGGCTCACATAGAGCGCAAAAGAAAACCATACAACAATAATATTGATTTCTATACAAAGAGAAATGCTTTACGAGTTGCTGAAGTTTGGATGGATGATTACAAATCACATGTTTATATTGCATGGAATTTACCATTAGAGGTACAGTATAAAATAAATTATANACTAAACTCATGTATACAATTCCACAATTTCCACACACATTGTTAATTTTTTTTTTAGAACCCTGGAATTGATATTGGTGATATATCAGAAAGAATATCTCTGAGAAAAAACTTGAAGTGCAAGAACTTTCAGTGGTACCTAGACAATGTTTATCCAGAAATGAGAAGATACAATAACACTGTTGCTTATGGAGAGGTAAATGTTTTCATTGTTACATATAGACATACCTACAGAAGCATCTTATTACGTCATGATTAGGTTCTCAACATGTGCAGGAAATCTCTTTTCCACTAGCAGGTAGAAGGTTGCCTATGCATCCATCTATACATGCATATAGCAATCCCACTGCACTTCCACCTAAAAACGCACTGGGTCAACCCCAAACTGTTAAGTGTTTTTCGTTAAAACAGTTTGATAGATCAGATAGGGCTGTTTTCANGTAATACGACTGTATCTGAAATCATCACATGAAAACACATTAAAATTTTATGAAAATAACAAGTTATATAGCCCTGCTCATAAGTGTTTTTAAATAATTAATTAGTACATTATAAAGACTTATTCTGCCTTTAGGTGAATCATTTGGTTATTGTTTCTATAGTTATATTTTATTATTTTGCTTTTATTGATTGTATTATAATTGTTTTTTTAATATCAACATGCTTTACACAGGGTGCTGCAGGGTATCTATAATAGAGTATAGGCATGCTTTCCATTAAAATCTTGATTGGAACTTTATTGAATATGTGTACATATCTGCTGGGTATTTTTATTGTTTAAAATATATTGGTATCTTATTAATTTGTTTTTATCTTTTTAAAAAGCAAACAGACCAGAAAAAGTACAGTATAAAGAATATGATATATATAATATACTGAACAGAATAAAGAATAAGCTATCTCATATATTGAATTGCAGTTTAAGATCAGAAAAAATGTTTAGCAATTATTAAAACGTTTTGGTACTGAACATATGACTTAAAATCCCAAATTTTGGATCACACTGATTCCTTTATTGTGNCTGTCTTCCATGAACAAGCCTTACTATTTTTCATATTAACACATTAATTGTTTTCACAATAAGCAAAGCAGTAACAGTAAGGTTTGATCACAATAAAAGAATCAGTGTGATGCAACAGTAGAAATGACACATGTGAGAGGCACAAAGGTACGACAATATCAAAAGTCCTAAAAAATGGCATCCAGTAGACAAGAACAATA
>JABWIB010004537.1:25557-46443 GCA_016617825.1 Platyplectrum ornatum
TCCTGTCTGTTAAGAATAATGAATTTATTAACAACAATATAGAAAGTGACGGCAGATAAGAGCCACATTCCCCATCCAGTCTGCCCATCCGTGCATTTAAAACTATAATGACTTTATCTGATTCTTCCTTTAGTATGAGATTTAGTATACCCTTATATTCAGGGGCGGCGCTAGGTCTGCGGGCGCCCTAGGCAGACCTAGCGTCGCGCCCCCTTCCAGCAAATGACGTGACGGCGTGACGTCACGACAATTCTAATCCGTTGGTGGAGGGCGACGGAGTGGAAGAAACATTACCGCCCGCCCTCCCGGCATTTAATTATACGTCGGGAGGGCGGGCGGCAATGTTTCCTCCACTCCGCCGCCCTCCTCAATGGTACTTTTATTTTTTTTTTTCACAAATATGCCGCACCCTGCCGGCCGGCCGCCCTAGGCGCCAGCCTAAGTTCGCCTAATGGGCGCGCTGGCCCTGCTTATATTTATCCTAAGCGTGTCCAATATGCCTCTACCACCTCAGATGGAAGGCTGTTCCACTTATCAACTACCCTTTCAGTGAAGTCATTTTCCCGCAGAAGACTTACTGGCAGCCTCTGAGGACAATTCAGGGTCAGCAACTCTTCTTGGAGTATGTTTATAAAAAGGCCGCGTTATGGCTCGATCAATGAAATGGATTGATGCAGAACGCATTACTGAGGATGGGAGAGATTCCAAATGTAAAAATAACAATGCTTAATAATTGTGTATTAGATTATTTGTCAGGAGAGCACAGGTGCACAGACAACCTCCCTAGAAAGTCCCATCCTCCTTATCTTCTGTCCAGCACATTCTCCAGAAGGCATCTCTACGTTACCATAATACCATACCGTATTTAATGGTGAAAACCTCTTCCTTGAATATCACCCTTTTAATATTGATTTATGAGACCATGAATTCAAGATCATCAGCTGAATTATTTATTTCCTCAAGGAGACAGCAAGGTCTAAGTGTAACCCCTCCGAGGCGATGTGACAGCCCTCAGGCATAATGTGTGTCTCCTAGCAGGACAGCAATAGGGTCCTGACCAGCGGAGATCTATAGCATTTATACTGTGGATATTGATTTTCTCCTATTGGTATACAAGGTGACCCTGTGAGGTCACTACTGCTGATTACCCCCTATACACACAAGTAGGCAGAACTTTTCCGGGTTTACCTTATATTACAGGTGAAAAACATGCAAACTTATAGGCATAGTTGCCAACTCTCCCTGAATATCAGGAAGACTCCCTGAAGAGCGGGTGATCTACCTGCGTGTCTGGGCCTATAGGGGTGGTGGTGGTGGGGGGTTTATATTATAACCTGGCATGTAAGTAGTTAGCCAACCTGGGAGGGCGCCGTTGCTCCTCTATAGAATGGCCGCACCCCCCCCTCCTATGTGAACCTGACCAAGGGGGCAGCAGACGGCTTGGATGGTTGGTGGGAAGGGGCAGTGCCAGGTCTCACCTAGGGTGCCCAGAGACCTAGCACCGGCCCTGCACCCATCCTCAAGTGTAGTGTATCATTGTGAAATTTACAACGTCCGTCGTCCTCATATAGACACCTGTTTGTATAGGCGGGGGGGTGACGTGATAGGCTTGTGTCTCATATCAGGGAGGCGGGGTCTGGGTCTGGATGGATGGACCCATGGGGTACCGGAGGCAGGTCTGAGCGGGCCCATCTTTGTGAAAGAAGCGCCTGGTACTCCACCGCCCTGCCCCCATTATAACATGGCTCCACCCACCTAGGCAAGGGTCCCGTCTCTTTGCACTAGGGGCCCAAGCCTGTCACATTCCGCCCCTGGCACAGTGTATATATATCATACCCTCCAAAATAAGCCAAAATACATTTGGGGGATGTGTCCACTTGCCATACCCAGTATAGTCAGCACAGCCCTTTTTAAGCCAGTATAGACCATTAAACACCAGTACTGTATAGCTACAACTGGAGGGTATGAAATGGAACATAGGGGATATACACGCGTTTCTTGAAGATGCCGGCTACTTATTGGTCAGTTCTGATTGATGATGGTTTGTTGTTTTTTTTAATGATCTACAGGGCTGAAGACCTACTTGATTTCCGGACGCAGGCCTCGGGTACCCAGTTGCAGCTGCTCCCAGACCCTGCTTCCATTACAGGACGGATCGGACCCCGCCATTGGCTCGCAAACCTCCTTTGGCGCAGGGGGGCTCATCTCAGACAGCGCCAGTGACTCCCTTCTTCATTGCTCACACATGGAGAGGCTCAAGGTGCGTATCGAGTTCCTGGAATATTGGGGGGGTGGGCTTGCAGCAGAATCAGACATTTGTACGTGAAAGGGTTAAAGACCTTTTGGCGCGCCAGTCAGGAAAGGGTTCGTGGTTGATCTCAGTGGGCCGCTAACAGATTTTCCCCAGGAAGAAATCCCCTGCCTCCCTTTGTCCTCATTAGCGGCAATTAATTACATCACCCCCGGGTCCTTCTCCCACTGGTCCTGTGGAGGCAGCGCAGCCTTAATGAGGTTCACATTGAATCCCAATATATTAATGTCCCCAGGCCACCTGCCGAGAGTTCAGCTAAACACAAGCAGGCCCGTAATCGTGTGTTTATGGGACCGAGTCGCTGAAGCCACAATTGGCGTAGACATTTGTTGAAGACAATTAAATTAAAAATATATTTTTGTATATTGTGTGGCCCTAAACACTGTGGCCCTAAATCCTATATTGTGGCCCTACACCCTATATTGTGTGGTCCTATTGTGTGGCCCTAAACACAAATTCAGATTGTGCTACAAATACTTTTCGTATTGTTTCGTATCAGGCAGTGCTCCCAGAATCCCGGGAGACCTCTCGGTTTTACAAAAACTGGTAGTGGGAATCCATTGCTAGTTTTCCCCCCTATGGAAATGGTCAGCAAATATATGATGTCACTGCATGGGCAGGACTTGATGTAAAAATGTCATCAAGTCCCGCCCATGCAGTGACATCATATTTTTGTTGACCCTATTTAATTTTTATTTTCTGACTCAATAATTCTGGACTCGATCCAGACTGGCTATTTTTAATGCGAAATGCGCTAGTGTGTGTGTTCGGCACATGATGTTTTAATATTGGGGGGAGGTATGTAAATCGTACAGCTATGCTTGGAAAGAGATCTGGTAAAGATCTCCAGCTGAATGATGTTCCTATACACACTTCCTTGATGATCGTCATCAAACCGCCCCAGAAACCTTTGCTACAGTAATATGCTGCAATTACATACACGTCCACAAGGTGGCTCCATACTGAATTATGAATGGGAATCGTTGATACATCGTTTTCAGTGCCATCCACAGAGAAAAGACAACAAACAATAAGCATTGGCGCCAGTTTTGTCCCCTTATTGGAACAAAGTACAGGACGCCCCCCTTGATATTGGCACTGTCCCTTTTATGTGAGAGGGAGAGGGAACCCCTCCCTAGCACCCTTCCTTATTCCCATGCTCCGACTGTAAGGAAGTTCTACAGATCCAGATCAGCGTGTGTGGTCTTAGAGCCTGAAGGGTACATTAAATAAATAACAAGTCGATCCTGATAACGCCTTTTTCGTCCTTGGACATCAACATACACAAGAGAATACATCTTTCAGAGGCTGTTTCCCTGCTATTCTCAGAATATCATATCTGCTTTTTTTGCATTGCATCTTGTTATGAAATGTTCCTTAAACCCCTGCGGGAGTCACTGAGTGTGGAACATTCACTCATAGGGCCTTCCTGCACAAAGCATGCTGGGACTGGTAGTGTGCCTACCCCACATGTATAGCTTAGAGCAGAGAAGAGCCATAGGGGACATGATAGCAGCTCTCATATAAGTCAAGGAGTGTAATCAGGTAAAGGAGGGGGAATTAAGGAAGAAATATAATAAAAGACGAGGGCAGCATCTGAGAGTAATAGGTTTATAGAAAATGGAACCGATTCGTGTGACCAATGTGTCTTCCGTGCTGACGAGGTTACTATTACTATATTGTTACTACTATATTGTCATGATACCTAAATCATTTGTATATTTTAACACCTTTCGCTGTACATTCCAGAGCTGTCCCTCTTGCGGAGACCCTGCGACTCGAGATGGGGTGGAGGAAGGTGCATCTGCGGCAAATGGGACCCCGGAAGAGTGGAAAGGAGCGGGCAACCGGGTAGGACCAAATGGCTGACTATTTAAAGGGCTGCTTAGTAAGAACTATATTAAATATATTGAAGACTGAGTTTCCCAATTGGTTTATAGCCAACAGCCATTGGAAGACACTTAAAAACCCAGAACGGCCTTTTGAGTCCTCCACCGGAAGACACCTTGAACAACAGCCAGGCCTCCTTGTATGAGATGCTTCAAGAGAAAGGCCGCTGGATTGGGGTCAGCATGGACCAGACAGCTCTGCTTCCTCTGCGCTTTAAGAACATCCGAGAGAAGACTGACGCCCATTTTGTAGAAGTCATAAAAGAAGACAGGTAACATGGAATGAGGGAACATGATGTATGGTATAGGTCAGGTGTAGGCAACCTGCGGCTCTCCAGGTGTTGTCAAACTACAAGTCCCAGCATGCTTTGCCAAGCATCAACTGCAGTTATGGTTTTTTAAAATTTTTCTATGAATTTTGATATATCCCTCCCACCTTGCATAAGCACCATACGCATTTCGCAGCTTGGCACTTCTTGGCAGAACTGACAGCTTTAATCTGTCATCTGGCGCCAAGCGGTTTGCAAAGTGTGTCTGTCCATATACAACTGCAGCTGTCAGTTCTTCCAGGGTGACAGCGGGTCTGGGGTCAGTGTCGCTATTACAGCCTGTCATGGGGAGCCATATGACATCTGTGGGGGATTGTGTCCTCCTTCCCTCCTCTTCCACCTACACCCCTAACCTAAAAGTGTTCTGATGTCCTCTGACTGATGGATAAGGAGGCCATAACATGGAAGAGGAGACATCATGGAGCAGCCCAACAATGAACATAATCTCTTTCTCTCTTTCAGCTTAATGAAGGATTACTTCTTCAAGCCACCCATCAATCCTCTCAGCCTGAACTTCCAAGAGAAGGAGCTGGAAACTTCCTATCGAGCCAGCTACCAGGTGGAGGTAGTTATCAGTAACGCCCAGTAGACCCAGTAGACGTATTGTTCAGCTGGGCCGATCCTATTAGTTTACATAGCGACATCACATAACATTATCTCAGGCGTTCAAAGGCAAGGTAAATGTTGGCACCCGTATTCCGACGCCATCCGGACGTGAAGATGACATGACATGTGGTGGTCGCTCATTTAGGTGAGAGCAGAGAGGAGGTCTGTACCTCGCTTCCTGCTCCTGACGATGCACGCCGCACAGGGCCCATGGAGCGAGAGATTGCGGGTACAATGAAGGACAAGTGTCCCCTTCAAGCCCGGAGCCTATGACAGTATTGTCGGCTATTGGTTGCCAGGGACATTGTAGGCGACATAATGCCCCAATTGTCCACTAATGTGATTAACCGAATCACACGGAGACAGAGAACTGTTGTTTATAATGTACTTCTCCTTTTTCATGCATTACAGGAAGGTCAGTAACATGTCCCCATCTATCTCTAGGTGATGAATATGGCTCCAGTGAAAACCTTCGCTAGCGCCACCTTCAGCTCCCTGCTGGATGTGCTCCTCTCCTTCTTCATCTTCCTGCTCCTCTCCATCACCTGCTTCCTGAAACCCGGCACCGTGCCGGCCTCGCCACCCACCCCGGCGCTCGTGGTGCTGGCTGTCTGCGGCCTCCTGGGATTTCTGTCATTGCTTGTCTCCATCAGGTGAGCCAAACTGGAGCTTAGTCTCCTGCTATGACCACTGTATGTCCTGGTATATGGGAGGGAGAGTCGGGTGAGTATTAATTATACAAGGAATGGGTATTGGGTATTGCATACTCTTTCAATGGCTACTGACAAGGGTGCGAGGTGTTTAGCATTACAATGAACATTATAGGTGGGGAATTCGTAGGGCCAATAGTCAGGGCCAGATTAACAATGTGGCTAATGAGACTACAGCCCCAGGCCTCCATTGTCAAAAAGGCCTATAGTGCTGCAGTGGGATGATGGAGGGCTTAGTGTGATTAAGTGGGCCACATATAACTGGCCACCACATACTACAGTGGTCACACTCACTTACTGGCCGCTCCAATGGGCATTTCATAATTTTCAGGCCCACGTGACTCTTAATCCGGCCCTGTCAATGGATCCGGGCTTTCCCTCCATCACTATTTGAACCGTGAATGGATCAAGAGGGTTAGGGAGTCCTGAGGTCAGGAGATTGTGCGAATGGTTTCGAATGCAATACAATAATATCTGTCCCCTTAGATTTTCTCTGATGACTTCAGTACAGGCAGGGTCGGTGCTAGGTCTCTGGGCACCCTTGAGGAGACCTAGTTCCTCCACCCGCTGTCCCCCCAACCGATCTGGTTCACATAGGAGAGGGGGCGCCGCCATTCTATAGAGGACCATCGGGCATCCTCCCAGGCTGATTAATTATTTACATACCAGGTAATGATATAATGGGGGTTCCTCGCTAGGCCCAGCGCCCAAAGCAATCACCTAAGATGGGCCCTGAGTACAGAAGTGGCCTCGTGAAGCTGGCAGGAGACCCAGCAACCACAGTATATGCCGGTGTAGCCCAGCTTGGACCTCCCATGGTTTGGCCACGGAGTGCCTCTTATTAAGAGATTACAGTGGATAATGCGAGTTCTGAGCGTTTGTCAATACTCTCTTGTGACTGTGCAATGTGCTGGCTGGAGGAAGACGTGTGCTGCGATGGGGAGCATTCCACACACTGGGTGCAGCCCATAAAAAGCTCAGTAAATAAGAGTAAGTAAACAGTGTATGAGAGAGATGTTGAACTTGAGCAGACAGAGGAAAGTTGGGACATATTCCAGGACAGGTGAAGCGATGTCTGGTATAGTAATAGAATTTTACATGGAATTCAGTACAATGAATCTAGGGTCTTGGACGTGGCCATTGTGGGGTCAGAGATTCGGGTCGGGGCCCTTCCCCCTGTCGGCCTGGTCTTGCGGGCCGACGTGATGTGGATGGTACATGACGTGGATGCAGATAGAGGCGGAACTAGATAGTCGTGGGCCCTAGTGTAAAAAATATTCTGTGGGACCCCTTCCCTTCAAAGGGTCGGACGTGCTATTTTCCGAAATCTGTGTTCGTATATTGGCTATATTGGTAGGTGCCCGGGTCGTGCGCACGACAGCCAAACGGCCGAGCTGAGACTTTCAGGGACAGTGTCCGTGTGCTGCAGGTCCCGGGAGCCACATGAGTCCTGGAAATCCCATGGGCCTCTGGATCCTCATGGGCCCACGTGCCTTGCACCTGCTGCACCAGTGGTAGTTCCGCCTCTGGATGCAGAAGTCAAGGATGCCACAGAGACAGGGTGCTACCCTTCCACCTCTCCCAAATCCCCCTCTCCTGTGCCCAATGAATGTGATTACTCTGTATCTCAGGCCCACCTAGGGAGATGGGTCCCCTCCACCACCTAACACCACTACCAACATGTACATTACATATCTTGTCTGCCTTAAACGATGTTTATGTACCACTTACTGTATTTGCAGAGCGGGTAATTCATAAGGTTATTTGTTCAGCTGTCTTATTATGTAATGTTATACGGATGTCATGGAAAGTTTACTACCAGAGGAAAGACACCTAGAACAATCCCGGAGAGGAAGGGTAACGCAGATGATGCTGGAATCTGAGGAACTTCCCATTGACGTGTCTGTGTACATAGCGTATATGTTATAAGGGGCAAGAGGAGAAAATAAGTCACAGATCATTGCTAGGACAGGATCCATTATATGATACACCCTGCGTATATCATTATGACATTCTTATACCACAAAATCCTTATATCACAATTTCCAAATACCTCATGTGGATACCCTATTTGTGGAAACTGATCAGAAGTTTGAACATACGAGGAAAATTCAGGTGGAACGTTACACCTGAATTGCAGGGGAGGTAAATGTCATCTGCTGGAAACAGTATTAGTGTTTCATACCTCCCAACTGGCCCACTGTCCCGCCCGCCTCTCAGTATGTCCGCTAAGGGGACATACTGATAATAAAGTAAATTTTTTATTAGATTTGTCATGGCCGAAAATGGGGTGGGGCTTAGGCGGGACCAGGGCGGAGTTGGGTGGGACCGGAGGCGGAGTTGGGCAGTACAGGGGGTGGGGCTTGTGTGTCCGATGTCCCCCAATGACAAGTTGGGAGGTATTAGAGTGAATCATAGTGTGGAATGTTCTACTGTGTCCTTACGTTTCCCTCTTCTCTGCTTAGGATGGCATTCTATCTAGAGGACATGTACCTGTGCACCAGGCGGCTTCTGGAAATCATCTCTGGGTGGCTTCCCCGTCACATCATCGGCACCGTGCTTGTGTGTCTACCGGCGGCCGTTGTGTTCTCCTATCTGACCTCCGACTTCTACACCAACATACACGTATGGCTATTAAACTTAAACATAGAGTATATGTGCCATATATAGGCAACATCTCCACTTTTCCAATCCCGTAGTTTAGTAAATAGATGCCCGGAGGGGGGGGTTTACTGGATACGTGTGGTTCTTCCATCCCCATCACACTAATGGCAGCCATTTTGGGGGGAAAAAAGTCCTAATCACAAAATGAAGCCTATCAACTATGACAACTTGACAAATATTACAATATAAAGAATATTTTGCTCTAAAAATAATTATACAAGCTGTTTTATCGCTCTCCCCTTCTAATTACCGGCACTTATAATCGATTCCAAAAATGATTTCTCTTAGAAACACACCCTGATGAAATGACAAGGAAACCCATAGAATGAATGTGCAGGTGGTGGGGTGCCCTCTGGTGGTGATATCTTGTCTCTGCATTCCTTACAGTACACTGTGTTCCTGTGTTCTGCACTGGTGATTCCTATGGTCCAATACTGTAACTTCTGTCAGCTGAGCTCCTGGCTGCGATCATCTCTTGCCACCCTGGCCGGGGCAGCGCTTCTGATCTTGTTGTATCTGCCACTGTTCCCAAACAAGTAAGTGGCAGGTCATTGTGACGGGAGCTGCTGAAGAGTCATTTTGTCGGGTTGTCTTTCTTTTAGCATTTTACAATCAATGAATAATGTTTCTTATGTCTTTTCCAGCACCCCCGTGATACCAGAGTTTGAGATTGAAACAAACTATAGGTAAGATGAAATGAGGAAGATGAATTGTCTGTTCTGTGGTTTGTATCTGGATCAGGGCTCGAAGTGGGGGTGTATACGGGGGTATGCCATACCGGCACTTCTCCCACTGATGTAATGGAAAATGTTCAAATCTCCATTGACTTCCATTATTTTCTATGTTTCCATACCGTCATTTCTGAATGTCCATACCCCCACTTCTAAATTTCCACTTCGACCACTGATCTGGATTGTTCCTTCCATATGGTGGATGAGAGTCTGTTCAGACCTCCACATGCGCCTGAGCCCCAGTTGTAACCTGTTTATCCAGAAATATGATAGTGACAAGGGGACACTCTATGTGGCATAATCATGTGTAGTGTATTTTATAATCATGTGGATTACTTTGTGGCATAACCCAAATACACTCTGAGTGGCAGAGTGTGGAAGAGATGGGCGGGACTTGGGCTTTTATATATATATATATATATATATATATATATATATATATACATATATACAGGGCTCAAAGTGGGGGTGTATACAGGGTATGCCATACCGGCACTTCTTCCACTGATGTAACTGGAATACTACAAATCTCCATTCACTTCCATTATATTCACCCACTTCTAAATTTCCACTTCGACCACTGTATATATATATATATATATATATCTTATATATGTTCTCTTTGTTGAATGACTGCAGTTTAATCATTATTCTATAAATAATTGTAATCTTTATTTCTACTTAATATATTTCCTTTATCTTTTCAGCACTTCTGCTCCTTCGGACAGCCCAGACCCAGTCAGTATGAACAAGCCCTCCGCACAGCTTGGCCAAGAGCTAGCCGTGGCTTACTTCCTCCTCCTCCTCTTGGTATGGTTCCTGAATCGCGAGTTTGAGGTCAGTTACCGCTTGCACTACCACGGAGATGTGGAGGCCGACCTTCACCGCACCAAAATCCAAAGCATGAGAGACCAGGCCGACTGGCTTCTACGCAACATCATCCCTTACCACGTGGCCGAGCAACTGAAAGTCTCCCAGAGCTACTCCAAGAACCACGACGATGCCGGCGTCATATTCGCCAGTATAGTCAACTTCAGTGAGTTCTATGAAGAGAACTACGAAGGCGGTAAAGAGTGCTACCGCGTGCTCAACGAGCTCATCGGGGACTTTGACGAACTTCTTAGCAAGCCTCATTACACTTGCATTGAGAAGATCAAGACCATCGGAGCTACGTACATGGCTGCTTCTGGTCTGAACCCGTCCCAATGCCAAGACAGCAGCCAGCCTCACCGCCACCTGCAGACATTGTTTGAGTTTGCCAAGGAAATGATGAGCGTGGTCGACGACTTCAACAACAACATGCTGTGGTTTAATTTCAAACTCCGCATCGGGTTCAACCACGGTCCACTGACAGCTGGCGTTATCGGGACCACCAAGTTGCTTTACGACATCTGGGGGGACACGGTAAACATCGCCAGCAGGATGGACACCACGGGTGTTGAATGCCGTATTCAAGCGAGCGAGGAAAGCTATAGGGTGTTAGTGAAAATGGGCTATGACTTTGATTACAGAGGGACTGTCAACGTCAAGGGCAAAGGGCAGATGAAAACGTACCTGTTTCCAAAGTGTACGGACAACGGAGGTCTGGTGCCACACCATCAGCTCTCCATCTCTCCAGATATCCGGGTACAGGTGGATGGTAGCATCGGGCGCTCGCCCACCGATGAAATAAGCAGTCTGGTGACTGGAGGAAAAGGTCCGGTAGAAGCTGGAGGCAAACGGGAGAAGGCCGAGGACAGAGGTCGCGATGGAGGAGCACGGTGAGACCGGTGGAGAGAAGAAAGTCCATATAGCATGTGGAGCCACCAGTAGCGACCAAGAGTGGTGGCCCAACACAGCCCTTATGTTCTTCACTGCGGCAGCACGTGGACCTTTCTTTCTGTACTAAGAGCCACCAGATTTATTACTCAACTCAGTCTTACGGTGGAGTGGCTTATAACAGACATCTAAATGGATGGCTCGTACTTTTTCTAGTGATGTGCTGATGGGCCTCCAAGTACATTCTACATCATTTCCTGTTCATGGTGGATGATAGCATCACCCTGGGGGATTTGGATGCTCCCTTATATCCTGGTTTTTTTTTTAATACAACATAGCCCTCCATACTCAGTAGCCTGGGTTAGGCAGTAAGGTCAAAGTTCTTATTGAGGATGCAGCCTCCAAGTTGCGGTGCGTGTTGCGTCTTTTAGCAACATGTCATGAATGCTCCCGAATGAGGCATCTCCACCTCCTCCCGACAGACGACCTCTGACGGGCATCAGAAACATACACGGGAAGCTCATATGTTGTCACCATGCCATGCCTCCTCCTTTTCCAACCTACTTCAGCCATACTGAGGATTGAACTAAGTGCCTTCCGTTCTCTGGGCGCTTCCCACCCAGATGAGAAGACAGTGACACCTTGCCGCAATTCTCGCCAAAACTTGCCAATAGCATGCGCCTCTGTGAACTGCTTTCCGTCCACGGCAAAAAAGTGGTCTTGTGGGGGGGGGGACAGGGAGGGGATTTTTACGAATGGGGAAAGGGGTAGTGAGTTATTTCCTGACTCCGATAAGACGATGCGATTGTAATGTTTTTAGCTGCCTACCTGTGTCAACTCCCACAAAGTGAGAGCGGAACCTCATGGGTGTCTCATCGATGTCTCAATACTCCAGAAGGCGTTTGAGATGTATCTCTGATCTCGTTGCCATAGCAGAACAATGTCGTAAGATACCTCTTATTGCAAAAAAACAAAAGGTTATGATAACACAATCTCGGATACTCAAAGGACAGTGGCAGCCATATTGTTCTCCAAGAGACTCTGCTAAGGGTGGAAGTATCTTTTTGTAATCTATATATGGATCAGACCTCCTGGCCATGGGCAATAAATGGTGCAATGTCTTAAGGAATTCGATTTTTTTTTACTGAAACAGGATTAATATAGTGGGTATTAATCTCAAACAATGGCCGTCCACTTGGCTGCGTTCTAGCTGGTTGCCTCCTAAATGGTACTTCTTAAGCCACGGCTTCAAGGGAGCTCCTAGATTGCCTTGAGAAACAAAAACCTAAATGAGACACAAAAAATAAGGTACTGCACAAGAAGAAGAAGAAGGGGATTCTGGGTAAAACTGTTTCAAGATGGCAGCTCTCTGAGCTGCCGCCTCCGTCCACAGGTCAACAGGCATCTCCTACAAATAAACCTTCCGCCCTGCAGACTGGACCTAGGAAATCTCTCCATCCAGACGTCCCTGGGTTCCAGAACGATAGAAGTCATGTCCCCATATAAAGCTTGAATATCGTTTTTTTAACAAAACGGATCCTTCCTCTGTAATAATGATATATACAAATTAATATATTGTTGTGCCAGAAAGTGGGGAGTTTCTCATGTGTGAGAGGTACCACATACATGTGTACAGTATCCCTTGAACCGCAAAAAAACATGCCTGTGTACATACATAAACTTATGTTAACAATAGGGCCAAATTTCGATTTTTGACATTATGACATTAGTGGCGCCTCTATTTATTTCTCACTTGGCCATGTTTACCAGCAAAGTAAGTGGGGTAACCAGTGACGTGAACCCGGGTGCATACACCATGGCCAGTCAACGCAACAAAAGGGACACGTTATTGCCCTGGGGCTGGCTGGGCTATAGGGGGTTGCCTGGGGGCAGAGCCTACATTTTTGGGAACATTTTAAAGGCATTAAACAGATTATAAACTCCCCTTACAGCCGGTCAGTCACTGGTGAATTTGGTTCTAGTAACGTATAAAATATTTGCATATGTGTGTGTGTGTGAGATATGTATTATATATATATATATATATATATATACACTTTAGAGCATTTCTAAAATACCGCCAAGGTATGAATGTCTGGCTCCACCACATGTACATTTTGCGAAATGTGTCAAAAGGCCGCACTAATGTGTGACAGCGCACAGGTTGTCCTGCCAGTGACCATGGTTATCTTCTGCACTGATACGCCACCTAGCTGTTACTGTTGGAACTGCAACTTTTCAGTGTTACTGACAGCATGGTGTGAAAGCATATTAGCATGCTCAGGATAAACCCAGCACCTTGGTGGTATTTTAGAAAGGTTATAAGGTGACACATCTGCGTGTATATATATATATATATATATATATATATATATCACTCCACACATGTGCATATATTTATTTACATGTACATAAATACACTATATGAACCAATACAGATTTGCACAGACAGTTATATGTATATACTCATAGACACGTAGCGCTATATGTACACAGGTGAATAGTACTTGCTGTGAGGAGACTGTAGTGCCTGGATGTAAGGGCATTTGCTGGCTGTGCCCAGGTTTCTCGTGTACCCCTCCCCAGGTCTCGCATCCCCTTTCTATGCTCAGATCTCTGAGGTGATCGAATGTTCCTGCTGCGCGATATACTCTGTTCTGCAGAACAACCTGCAAAGCCAAAATAAATGCATTCAGTACTCTGATGTGTGTTATCGGCTTAGTGCTTTGTGTCCTTCTGTCTTATGCGTGTATGCATATGTATGCTTGTGTGTGTGTGTGTGTGTGTGTATGCATATGTATGCTTGTGTGTGTGTGTGCACCTGTTTGTGTTGTGTTTTAATGAACAGCTGTATCATTTAGACACATATGACAGAATTTCGGGCTATTCTCCCGGTATCCTGGGAGACTCTGCCAATCTCCTGGGACCCTGGCTGAGGTTGGCCCTGATTAACACTATGATGGGAGTCGATTATGTGAAAGCCCATCATAAGTACATGTATGATGTTGGTTTCCCTGAGGTGGGAGGACCAAAAAGTCGGCAACCCTGACATATGACCAGGCGATGGTTCTAGGTCTTGGCTAAAGAGCTATGATCCCTGTGGTGAATATGGTGAAAGACCGGAAACGTACCGTTATCTCTGCGCTATTTCTAGCACATGAATTGCTGTAGCCGCCCACATCCACAAAACAAATGTAATGAATGTCACTGGTTGTCAATGGTCTGAGCGCAGGGAGGGTCTGGGCCACCTCTGACTACCTGGCTTGTACTGGAACAGTCCCAGAAGCATTTAAGTAGGTGTGTTTTTCATTCAACCAGAAGAGATGTGTGCACTAGTCAGGGGAGGTGTGTCTTGCACTAGTCGGGGGAGGTGTGTCTTGCACTAGTCGGGGAGGTGTGTCTTGCACTAGTCGGAGGAGGTGTGTCTTGCACTAGTCAGGGGAGGTGTGTCTTGCATTAGTCAGGGGAGGTGTGTCTTGCACTAGTCAGGGAGGTGTGTCTTGCACTAGTCAGGAGAGGTGTGTCTTGCATTAGTCGGAGGAGGTGTGTCTTGCATAGTCGGAGGAGGTGTGTCTTGTACCAGTCGGAGGAGATGTGTCTTGTACCAAACAGAGGAGATGTGTCTTCTACCAATAGGAGGAGGTGTGTCTACTACCAGTCAGAGGCAGGGCCGGCAACAGAAATCTTGGGGCCCCGGTACACCCAGATTTTTTTGAGGCCCCCCCTCAATAGTGATAACACTAGTAACAGGGCTCCCTGAAGCTTGGGGCCCGTCATAGCTGTCCCCTTGTCCCCCCCCAATAGGAGGAAATGTGTTTTGTACCAGTAGGAGATGTGTCTTGTACCAAACAGAGGAGATGTGTATCTCGTACCAGTCAGAGGAGATGTGTCTTGTACCAGTCAGTGGAGATGAAAGTGTTTTTTTTAGCTCCTATTTGTAGGATTACCCAGCAAAACTACTATAACATGGGTAGTGTACTCACCAAAGCACGCACAGCCTTACAAACCCCGACACCTACCTTAAGCGCTGTAATGGCTGAAATATATTACTATTTCAATAGGTCCCATATTGTGTACTCGACATGCGAAAACCCCCTCTCCCCCATCACCGGAAACACTTAGTGTAAATCAGGAGAACCTAGAACTGTAATGGAAGTGAGAAGTGATCTCATTTTATTTAATTCTGGATCCAGTCCAATGTTACTGGGCGGAACGCGCCAAAAAGACAGATGGTTGATGTTTGTAATCTGGTTTCTTCTTCTCATGTGTTTAGTTGCCACTCACTGCACTATTTATACAATTAAAGGCCATTTCTCTGTTCTCAGATACATCCGGTACATGGAACAATATTGGCAAACGTCCTGAGCCACCCCCCCCATACTGTAACCTATTTTACATAACAATGACCATAGTGGACCATATTTTTCATCTCCTTCACATATTGGAAATCAGGACATAAACCCATAAACCCAGCCCTGATCTACACATTCAAGACACTTTTTGTGTGACATTTTTTAGGCCCCAACACTTGACCAGATTCAGGGTTGGAAATAAGAGTTACACCTGGGTAAAACCATGTTGAATTGCAGGGGAGGTAAATTTCCTTAGTTGCAAACAGTAGTACCGTGTTTCCCTGAAAAAAGAACCTACCCTAATTTTTGTAAAACTGTTCAAAATAAGCCATACCCTGAAATTAAGCCCTATCTGAATATAAGCCCTAGTGAATTCCCCGGGACTGGGGGGCATGATGGGTATAAAAGCAGAACTGTTTATATAAATCTCTGTCAATGTTAATTAAAATAAGACCTACCCCGAAAATAAGCCCTATGGTGTTTTTTTGGCCAAAAGAAAAATAAGAGAGATGATGTTTCCAGCCCAAGTCTAATAACAGTGTAAAATTGTGCTAGGTGGCCAGGGGGTATATTAGGAGGCAGAGCCAACATATAATTATCACAACAGTATATCTGATATTCCACCAGTGCAGCAATAGATCAGAGTATCTGAATGACAGCAGTGCAGATATCTAGTGTGGAAGGGTTTATGTATAGCCAATCACATATAAGACATACAAGAATAAATATAACATTTTCTGACTAGTATGTATACCATTTAGGTGACCTCCTGTACAATAGAGATTGATATTAAACCAGGGCTCGAAGTGGGGGTGTATACGGGGGTATGCCATACCGGAACTTCTCCCAACATAGGAAATACTAGTTCCAATAGTAAACATCATGTGATATAAAGGGTATCTTAATAACCTCCACCCCACACGGAAAACATCCATCACCTCCCAATATAAAGAGCATCCCAGTTACCAACAGTCAATACAGAGACAGAGGGCATCCTAGTGACCACCACCCAATGCCAAGAGCATAATCCACCAAGGATGTGACCCCCCCTTCCCTCCCCCTGTCACAGTGAAGGGCAATAACCAGTACTGGTATTAAAACCAGCTGCTACTGTATTATATAAATGTATTTACGCAAAAGTTTTGTGCAATAGGCTGCATTGTTGGGCCATGTATACTCATATCGCTCCAGGTTATCCTGATTTCTGCTGTTCTGCTGTGTTGGTAAGGAGTGTGGCTGTGTCTGGGTCCACCCCTGGGTGTGACATTTAAAGCTTGAAACCTGTAGCTCCTTTGTCAGACATTATGGCTGCATTTTTCTAATTGCCCACAAGATGGCAGCAAAACCTCAATAATGCGCATTCGCTCATCGGTCATTCAACACTATAAGGAAAGTTCTTGAAATGGCTTTAGCATGCCCTAGCTCTCTTTCTGGCTGTCAGGTAGTACAAGATTTATGCACTATCCTGTATTAATCAATGTCTTATGGGTATGAAGCTGCTTAAGGGGTTGTCAGGGATGTGGCCAAACAGGGTTTCTGCCGCTCCTTATGTCCATACAGTGTTTGTACCCATTCCTTTTGTGGTCATCCAGTGTTTCTGCCCCCTCCTTGTGTCTATCAGTTTTCCATGTCCGTCAAGTGTGTTAAAATGTCCATGCATTTTGATTAATATGCAGAAAGAAGAAAGTACTACAGTAAATTGACTGAAAATGAAAATCCACTTGTGAACTGACCAAGATTGAACAACGACTTGTGAACTGACCAAGGAGATATAACAACTTGTGAACTGACCACAAAGGACAGCCCGCTTGTAAACCTCTGTGTTGGAAGTGTCACTTCTCTTAAGCCTGGATGATTTGGAATGACTTCAGATTGGGTATCACAGGTTCCTACACATCATGTATCAGATTAAAAGTTTCTGCAATCGGAACAGAATGCAAACGAATAGAGAACACTTGAAAATTTGCATCTGACGCTGTGATACTAGGGATACAATCCATTATGAATCCTGTCTGGTTGACATGAATTATCTCTGGCTAAGATTTTAGACAGTATTTCATAATCTTGGTTTAGGTGGTACCTTGGAGATAGTTGTCCTTCTGGAAGGTTCTGTTATTTCCACAGACAGACTTGGGCCCTGCTCCCTCGATCACTCAGTTTAGACAGCCGGCCTGCTCTAGGTGGAGTCCTAGTAGTCCCGAACTTCTTCTATTTACAGGTGGTGGAGGCCATTGTGCCGATTGGGACCTTCGAAGATGTTTGCCTCGGGACAATCCCTTTGACTTCATGCATGGTTTGTCAATATGCACTATGAAGTGTGGGAACTTGTATAGACAGGTGTGGGCCTCACTACAGGTGGACTCCAATGAAGCTGTAGGAACATCTCAAGGATCATCAGTGGAAACAGGATGCATGTCCCAATCGTGAGCTTCATGGCAAAGGCTGTGAATTCTTATGTACATGCGATTTCTTCGTTTTTTAATTATTTAATAAATTAGCAGAAATCTAAAAAAAAAACCTTTTCACGTTGTCCTTGTATTGGATCCAGACTTCTGTACTACTGAACTTACGAGCGTACAAATTTCGTGGGCAAAACCATGTTGATTTTTAGGGGAGGTAAAATGAATGTTGTGCCCTTAGGAACATCGATATACAATAACCTCTCAGCCATCCAAGATCTTTTTCTAGCAAACTCCCTCAACCTCCTCGTCCTCACCAAAACCTGACACTACCTCCCCCGGTGACCAGGTGGCAGCGTAGACATCCTTACTGTACCTTCTGTGTTATACCTCCCACCCCCAAGCCTTCTCTCACCTTCTCCTCCTTTGAGGCCCACTCCATGCGCTTCTTTCAACCCATCAACCTCAGGGTTGCTGTCATCTGCCGCCCTCTCAAACCTTCCCACCAATTCCTGGAATGGAAGCCTTTCTCCCCTACTCCCTGTCCTCTGATATACCTACAATCATACTCTGCAACTTCAACTTCCCCGTCTACAATCCCTCAGCACCTGTACACCCCAGCACCTGTAAACATCTCTCCTAAACCTCCTCTCTTGCTCTCTTGGACCCCAACAATGGACCCCTGCCCACCGCCACGACCATGACCAGACTTCTCTATTCTCCCTTTTCCCCTTTCTGACTACCACCTTATTTCTTTTTCCGTCACCCCCTCACTTACCCCCCCCCTCCCCTAGTTGCGTGCTTCTTAAACAAATCCTCAGCTCCCTGGAGCCAGCGTCCCCATCTCCACCATGTCCTGCCCTAACTGCGCCATCTCTCTCTATAATGATGTTCTCTCCTCTGCGCGTGACGCAGTCTGCCCTCCATCCCACTTTCCAACCGTGGTACCCTCCTCCGACCAGACTCCTCCACTTTCTCCACCTCAAGTTTATGCTCTCCTCCTTCAGTTCCAGCCTCACACTCGCCACACACTTCTTCATAACCCTTTTTGTTATTACTGTATACTGTGCTGTTTTCGACACATCTCATGGTAGTGATGGACGATGTTACCTTCTTCTGCTCATCATCCCTGGAAGCGGAGACCACGCCTGCCTGGATCGGCTCCCTCAAGCACCCGCTTCCCAGGGGGTTTGTGTTTGTGGGTAGTAAAGTATACACTATTTTTATTGTGTATATGGGGTGAGGGGGGTGGTTGGGATTGTCTAATTTATTGCATGTTTTTCCTTTTTGTTTAGTTTCAGCCTCATGCTCCTACTGTATAGGACAATGACATTCTTTGTGCACGAGGCTTCCTGATTTTGATGTATTCGGCAGCGGGATTGCAGCGACCCTCCCTATGTCTCCTTCCCTGGCTTGGATGCCCTATGCCCTGTCCCTTGGACCAGGGACCACCTGTCTCAATGTGAGTTCAGATGTCTAGTTCAGCGCAGTGTGGTGTGTCCTTCCTGACGTGGGATGTCTAAGACTCAACGTTAAGGAGAAGAGGTGCATAGCTCTCGATTATGTGCCTTAGCAGGACCCGGACGTTGTATGTCTACTGGAGACTCACCTGGTCGGGAAAAAAGTTATGACCCTGAAATGTCAATGGGTGGGATGGGATACCACTTGACGTTCTCTGCTCACTCCAGGGGTGTCTCCGTCTTAATACAGTCCCCCTCCATATCCTGATGCCCTCCACAAAACTGCAGCTTACCTACCTACCTTACCAAAATGGCCAGCTACCCTGGCCATTTTGGGAGACTTTAATCATTGGTCA
This sequence comes from Platyplectrum ornatum, assembly GCA_016617825.1. Lineage (NCBI taxonomy): Eukaryota > Metazoa > Chordata > Amphibia > Anura > Limnodynastidae > Platyplectrum > Platyplectrum ornatum. The sequence goes on from JABWIB010004537.1 coordinate 45,123, forward strand.
TCAATCCCACTCTTGGGTCTCCCCCCCCCTCTTCTTCTCTCTGGAGGAAATGGGTCTAGTGGACACATGGCCATTTGCAACCCCTGAAGCTCTCCACCCATCCCTCTCAAGGATAGACATGGCATTATTGACCCCCTTCCCTGTTCCCTCTGGTCTCTGAAATTACGTACCGGTCCAGGGGTATCTCAGACCAGTCCCCTGTATTTTTTGCCCTCTGTGACCTGTGCCCGGTTGGTGTCTTGTTTAGGAAACTTGATCTGTTTTGGTTGTCACTTATGGGCCCTGTGGAGGAAACAACGGCTCCCTGGGGAAAATCCTGTTGCCAACAGCCATGTGATCACCTGGGACGCCTCTTTCTACGAGGTGCTTTTATCCAGAGAGTTGTACGGGTTAAGCTGCAGCACATGGATCAGCGCTGCTGAGACCTGGAAACTGTGTACCTGTCCCCCCACTCCCTTGTTGACCGAATAGCCTGGCTCCCGGCCCAGTCTGAATGGACTCATTTCCTTCTGGAGAAACCCCATCTTAGGCTCCTTCTAGCCAGTCACAATCGCTATATTCATACTGCCTCTGTCTGGTCAGAGACTGCTACTCGTACAATCTCTGCCATACATGAACCCATTGCCAACATTTTGCCTTCCTTCTTACGTGACCTTAATCGGACCCAGACTTGCTACTGCCCTGACTCTAACTCACTACTTGGACTCTATTCCCCTTCCTAGACTGGATGTCGGCACATGCGCCTCCCTGGACTCCACTATTATCAAGATTGAGAATGTGGGTGATGGGCTGGTTCTGGGCTGTCTACTTCCTGTGCTGGGGTGGCTCGGGTTGGTCCCCTGTTCAGAATTTACTGGTCAGTAATCGTGTGAGGGTCCCCGCTCCTGCGATGGGCTCGGCTCGGCCTGGTCCTTGGCCCATGGGCTCCTGGGAGTCACTCCGTTGTGGCACTCCCTTTGCTTTTGAGAATAGCTTGACCTGCAAGGGTCCCACGTACGGGACACTTTCTCAGTCCCCTTTGCATACTTTTTCCGCTACCTGCAGCTTCGACATGCCCTGACTGCCAAATTCTCCAACCCCCTTCCTTATCCTTCCTCCCCCCATGGCCATTGCTCACCTCTCTGCCCTTAAATGGTGCAGTTTCTAGTATCCACACTCTTTGCTCCTCCAGGTCTGGTCCTCTGATGGTGCTGTGGGGCAGGTGGAAACAGGACCTTGGGGTCTTGGACAATGAAGAATGGGTTGCACTCTTAGCTTCTTTTTCCGCTACTTGCAGCTTCTACATCCTCCATAGGGTCTATCTAACACCTTCAAGATGGGG